>SZWC01002685.1:52669-99766 GCA_023375785.1 Penium margaritaceum
TGTGTGTGTGTATGTGTGTGTGTGTGTGTGTGTGTGTGTGTGTGTGTACATCTCTGTGTGTGATTGTGTTTCTCACAAAAACTACGAGGGCTGGAACTCAGTTACATGATCCACAAGAAGAATGTGCCGGCAGTCTTGCATGCATTCAAGGGACAGCGATGCTATGTAGAATGCTCATGATGTACTGTCTGCACCAACCATCATGCACTCAAACGTCTCAAGATCCAGCCAGATCTATGACAATCACAAACTTGATAGATGGAGTTCCTTGAGTCCAATTCTGACTACAGCATCCAGTACCAACCTAGAATTTGAAAATTTGGAGGACGCTCTAAGTCAAAGACCATAATTGATTCCCAAGATTGACACGCTTCCCGTCAAATGAGACCCGTACCTTGCGAGGCTTTTCACGAAGTATTGTAAGGAGCTTGATGGTTACGACAAGACCAAACTATGGTTTGAAAATCCCTACTGGCAACAACGATTCACTCACCAAGTTGTCGTACCATTCAACAGGAAGCTACAAAGAATGCTATGGGAGAAATTCGATGATACTGGTCCAGGTGGACACTTTGGTGAGGGCAATATGCCTAAACCGCTGGGAAAGTTCTCTTGGTTGGGCCAAATGCAGACTGATGTGGCAGCTATCTCCAAATTTTGCAACACCTTTCAACGGCAAAAATCATGTTGCACGAGGTCATTAGAATGTCTCCAATTAATCCTTGTTCCAATCAAGCCATGGGTTGATGTTAGCATGGAATTTGTGACAGTAATTCCTGCCACTCTGGGGGTGGCAGGCAGTACTGAAGGGAGGGATATGACGCCTTACTCCTGGTGGTGGACAAGTTATCCAAAACATCACACTTCATCCCAATGGCAACCACCGTAACTGCAAAACAAACAGCACGACTGTTCTTCATCAGATCATGTGGCTGAATGGTGTGACACGTATCATCATCAGCAAAAGAGACAGTCTCTTTAGTAGCCATTTCTGGCGCAAATCAATGACGTGTTATGGCAATCACATCCAGCTAACGACAGCATTCCACCCGCAAACCGATGGACAAACTGAGTGGATGAATCAGGCACTTAAACAATTTGTTTGCACTTTGTGTGAGCTCCATTGCACTAATTGGTTCACAAAAGTCCAGATCGCTGAACTCGTGTACAACTCAGTGGCTTCAATCGCAATGAGTAAAGTCTTGTTTGAAGTGATGTAGGGCAAACTACCCACCACGCTGGCAGGAATCAAGAGCCAAAGAAATATCCTCGTAATTGTTATCCATCAGATTTCTCAAATCTGGGAGGAAACATGCTAGACCCTCGCAAAGATGCAGGTAGCAATGAAGCAGGCAATGGACCGACATCGCAGCAAGGACGTATTCAATGCTTGCGATTGCGTGTGACTCAGCTTGCCATACATCAAGCTATGTGGATAATAGCATACAAAGGTCAAACCTTAATGGTTGGTGCCATTTGAAATTGAGCAAATGCAAACTTGAGTTGTCGCTCACCTTTGCCTACCTCACACCATGGTGATTCACCCGATCTTCCACATCAACAAGCTCAAGCACTACCACGGAACACAGCGAGAGATTTATTAGGAAACATTTTGCTCCTCCATTAACGTTTCAATATTTTTTGGTCAACTTCTTGATGGCGCTGAACTTTTCAAAATCCAAGCCTCAATACTATCAGAACCCCCTGACTTCTCAATCAAAATTCTCACAATAACCACTTAGGCCGTTTCGACACAATTTCTCCATGACTCCAGGACCAAAGAGCATATGTAGTGGGAGGGTCAGCCGGCCCTCCCACCACACAAAAACAAGGGGGTAGCTCAAAACTACCCCTTGCTAAAGGAAGGGCTGGCCGGTGGCCAGCCACTAGCTGGCTGCTAGCCTGCAGGCTGGATGGCCATCGGCTGGTCAGGTGACCGGCCAGCCACCCGCCAGCTATCAACCAGCTGCCAATCCAACCTGTGGTTCAATCAACGGGTGAGAGGCCACGAGGGAACTCAAGGGCAAGGCCCGTGGCCTTGTTCCCTTGCCCTTTTTTACCCTCCTTGCCAGCAAGACTGAGCAAGGAGGAAAGACAGACGCAGTTAAGAGAGACGCGAGACAAAAATGAAACATTGGGACAGTATTGCTGGATGTGCCTTGCACACAACGATTTTGCACCATTACGCCAAAAGCAAACTCAATTTTTTTCAGTTCAAACTTCAAGTATTAAACACAGAACATTCATACAAACTCACGTGTTTGGGATGATATCCCCCTCATCTACGATCCACAATGAGGGACGAGGTAAAAGTGGACATGAGCCTCCAGAGACTCAATACATTTGAGTCTCCCTGCACAAGTATTTGACAAAGATTGTCCTCATAGTGATGCAGAGGGGAAAACTCTTCCACCTAGCTCTGGTCTCCATTATGAAAAATCCAAACACTAGGTTTTCGTGAAAGAGCTAGAGTCACAGCTGTTACAGTGGTATCAGAGCAGGATGATCCTCCTGACCAATTGTGTGACAATTCCAATAGCTACAACTATGATAAAAAGCCATCGACAGATATCGCAGTAGCAGAAATACAACAGGTGGGTTTGGTCTTAATGCTTCACCGTTTCAAGCGCTATAAAGTGCATTGGGAAGCTCTTCAGGAACTGCAACTTCTCCTCCTTCCTAGGAGACTAGGTGGATTTTTGTTGGAAGGGGTGATGAGTGTCCACCCCCAAACCACCAATTTTTCTCGTGATTTTAAGACTCCCTCCTCCCTCCTTAAACCAAAAATTGGGGCAGCACTTCTTCCCAATACTAGGGAATCCCATAGCCGAAGATCACACTGTAAAGACAAAAGATGACAACTAGAATATTTTTGGCAAATCCTGCAACGCTGTGCGTTCAAGGGAGATGTCGCCAAGAGATCAAGGAACGTGAAGAGGAATCCAAGGACAAGAATGCAATAAGAAGAAAAGGGATAGAGATGAAAAGAATATAGAAGGTGCAAAGTCTTGTTTCAACATGCTCTCCCTCTCTCCTCCTTGATTTGTGTACAGGAAACACACTGGTTTCCTAGATCCTAGTAGCTACCTAGTATTGTGAGTCATAGCTTAGGTAGATTAGCTTCAAATGCCATGTGATTGTGCCGACCGTGGTGATGAAGAAAACTTATGATTTCTACCATGTGATTATGCCAATCATGGCGGTCTAGGAAAACAGAAATTTTCATCGCGTGGTTTTTTCGTACACAACAGCGTAGAGAATATACTATTCTAATTTCCTTACTTCTCATGAGAGCAAAGACCCCAAGAAGGGAAACATACCTCTTTGAGGTCGTGAGCAAAGCTCACAAAGGGCTAGTTGCTAGTTGCACGTCTCGGCAGCATGACAAGTGCCAGAAAGTCCAAGATCATCAAGGACAAGGTGGTGACAGTCTCACTACATGTCTCAGTGGACTCCGAAGTTTGAAGATCACCTCTGCAAGCATGGTGGTCAAGGCCACGGCAACCGTGTTTCTTAAGGTATTCTGTGCTAAGCTCAGTAAACCAAGAGGCGTAAAGATACAAAAAGTGTTGGGTCAGCATGTCGACGTGCACATGGACGACTCCCACACAACAAAGGGTACTACTCAGGAGGACCACCCAAGTATGGACCCCAATAAAGAGTACAACATTGATGATGGCAAAGGTAATAATGATTGCAATCATCATCACTACAAGGTGGCAAACTCGGGCAAATTGCCCGAGAAGGGGAAGGTGTGAATATTGCATGACATGCAACCCATGTCTTTCAAACAAGGATATGAACAACAAGCTTGCTGGATTCTTCCAACAACTTCTTCTCCCTGGAAATCCATGGAAGTGCATCAGTATGGAGTTTACAACTAGTCTTCTGGACACGGCTTGCATCCACGATGCAATACTAATGGTTGTGGACCTTCTAGCAAAAATGACATTTTATTCCTACAAACGCTGACATGAACACATCGGAGACTACTTGTCTCTTCTTTGAGGGTGTTGTGAAGAACCATGGTTTACCATTATGCATTATCTCCAATTGAGATAGAAATTCTGCTAGTGCGTTATAGCAAAAAAGACATGAGTATTTTGGTAGCAAGTCTCAGATGTCGACAAAATTCCACACTTAAACCGATAGACAGACACATCACATGAATCGTACTTTGGAGTATATTCTATGTATGCATGAAGATCCTACCATATGTAGTTGAGACAAATTCCTAGCACCAAAAGAGTTTACGGTGAACATCTTGGTGAACAATTCCACCTAGTTCACACGATATATGTTAAAGAGAGGTCAGCATCCATTGGTCTCCTCTTCATTGGTGAAGATTAGGATTACAGAGGAACGGATTTAGTCAGCTCAAGCCTTTGCTGAGCGCATAGAATCCTTGTTACTGGAGGCAAAGGGTCACCTTCAAGAAGCTCGATAACGACAAAAGGAGTATGCCAGTATAAGTCGTCTTGAGGTCTCATTTGACATTAGCGACAAGGTGTTTTTAAGCAGTTTGAACCTTTGGCTGAAATCGCTAGGGACGCGTGAACTTCTACTTAAGTGGATGGAGTTGATTTCTATTATTGCATGCATCAGGTCAGTGCCATACCAATTGCAACTTCCGTTGAGTATGAAGATACATGAATTTTTTTATGTAAGCATGTTGACTCCAAATACAGCACAAGTAACAGTTCAACCACCACTAGTAATCATTGCTGTCGACCAGCCAATACAAGAGTGTACACTTTGGTCGTAGGTTGTTAGATAACACCTCGTTCATTGGGCTAGTTGTGGAACTAAACATAACACATTACACCCTATATCTCGCTTGCCCAGTAGTTTGGTTGATAATACTAGAAAAGGCTGGCATATTGCACAGATTTGCACATTGCAAGAGGCCCTACCTAAATATAGAACTAGGAACAACTTTCTCCCTCAGTGACATTCATGGACAATGGCCATAGGAGTGTGGATACCCAACATGGTTGTCACGTGGACGCTCCAGCCTAAAGGGCAGTGGTCGCTAGCCGTACTGACTGACAAGCTACACCTTTGGTCAAGGTTCCATGCATGTGTTCATGACTAGATGATGATTGAAATTGTTAACTTCCTTTCAAAATGTTGACGTCCTACTATTTGGAACTCGTACTTGTTGGGAATGAACTAAGGAACTTCATAATAAGTATGGAGGAATACAGCGGGAGGGCCGGTTTGGCCCAACCACCTCGCATTAGTGAAGGGGTGTTTTGCAACCACCTCTTGTTGAAGCAAGGACTGGCTGAGGGCCAATTGATAGCCGCCCACAGTCTGGCGGCCGGCCGGCTGAATGGCCAACGACTGGTCACGTGACCTGTCTGCCACCTGGTAGATAGCCACCAGCTGCCAATCTAGCCGGTGGCTTGATTGGCGGCTGAGAGGCCACAAGGGCCTCAACAGCAAGGCCCATGGCCTCGTGCCCTCATCCTTGCCTGTTCTCCTTATCAGTGAGAGCAAGTGAGGATGAGGGACATACGAGAGTGAGAGAGACGCAAGACAAAAATGAAAATATGGGCGTGACATCGCCGGAAAATCCTTGCACACAACCATTTTGTGGCCACATGTGAAGCGAATGCAGGCATACGCCTCGCACAAAACAAAACTCGAGTTTGTTTAGTACGAATTTCACACTTAAAAAATGGAAAACTCATGGAAAGCTACGAGATTGGTGCGATAAACCCCTCATTTTGGACCCGGAACAAGGGGGCAAGGTGAGAACGGAAATGGGCCTCTAGAGACTTGATGGATTTGATTCTCCCTGCATATGTCGTTGATGACAAGAGCCTCCAAAGTCACACGAAAGGACAAACTCATCAAGTGAGCTCTAGACGACATTCTATGAACTTGGAGGATGACTCCCATGTAGTAGTTGGAGTTACAGCCATTACATCCAACATATGTATAAACCAATTTCTTGCTGCCTTACATATGTGCTTGATGTACCCTACTGACTATAAAATTTGATATCAACAATTTTTGCTTTGGTTGGATTTGAATTTGTTTTCAACAAATTGATTACAATTACCAAAAGTATAATTTTCTCGTCATCAAAATTTTTAGCCATGTGTTGGTGTGGTGTACAGTTGTGCTACTGCTTTCTGGTTCTTGTTATGTAGTCAACTTGTCATATCTGCAAAAACATGACAGGTCCGGTTGAAATTTAAAAAAAAATGAAAAAATTACCAGCAAGAACAGACACACATGTATAGCAGACTTTAACAATTCTTTTCAGACCTCACATGTGATTACACAACTTCATCCTCAGCAGAAGGAACATCATTAAAGAAAATCAACTGGCCCGCGAAGGCCCTGTAGCTTGGTAAGAAATTGGCTCAAACACACATGGAAAGTTTGTCCGAGCCCATGCATTCTTGACCATGGACTCTGCCTCTTGCACACACATCCAGGCTCATACTACAAGAAGCCTCCTCGATGTCTTTCATGCCTACCTTCATCCCTCATCCAGCCTTACTGTGGTCAGCACCCCATGCGGAAAACAGTTCTTCGAGCTTGCTTCAAAGTGGAAGGATGATCCCGACATCCACAGGTTGTGCTTTGAGAGTGCAGCCTGCAGGCACATACACTGTTTGCAGGTATTGGTAATATGTGTGCAACACTTTCTGGAATGCTCCACAGCACTGTGGTCTCCATGTGTGTAACACTAGGAGCATGCGAGAGTCACCCATGGTCATGCCGAGTTCACCACACATTCACTTGTAGTATGGAGTGACAATCTGGTTGAGCCATTCGCTCATCATGTCAGCGTTGGCCCAGTGCGTTTTTGTCTACGTCCGGTTCCAACCATCCTGCACGAGCATCGGGACATGGAGGCCTCGAGGAAGGCATCTCTTTGTAACCCCCCTCCCCCTTGAAAACAAGTTGCATGGACAGGCGTTTGCCCGTCATGAAGCTTGTGACCAGTGCAGTGACTGCTCGCTTGTTGCCCAGCCCGAGGTTGCCCACCTCCTTGGATCCACATGGCGCATACGTGTATCCAGCTGATGGCATCGACTCAACTCTAGTGTGGTATGCATATGATCACCATGAATGGCTCGGTGCCATAAAGTGTGACCATGCAGGCACACCGACGGTGGAAACTTAGAACATGTCATGAGAACATGTTCTCCGGAACATTCTGCGTTGCCGTTGTTCCATTTCTCCAGGAGCACCCCAGCTTGCTGCGGATTAATGAGGAGACCCACGGGCGTGAAATTGCCTCGGGGCCTGGCTCAATTTGTCTGGCGCGGGGTGTGCAATGATCCAATGGATTTCACGCCATTCCAGTGCATGCCTTGCATCTAGAGTGACCATCAGCATCTTTTTAAACTTGTTGACAATGTCCTGCCAATCCATGCCCACTTGCCACCGTTTCCGTACTTGAATTTTCAGCCACTAATTGGCGCCAATGGTGAAGAGTTGATGGGTACAATTATGGCTTTTTCATCATGCTTCGTTCAAACCTTTGAACCGTCCACAAACGAGCCAGGCATCGGCAATGGAGTGAGGCCGTAGAAAACATTTCATCCAGCAAACATGTGGGAATGTCTGACACATGTGTTGGATAGTGGAATGAGCACTGTTGTGTTTTTTGTACGCCTTGTAGATGGTGTTGAAGTGCCTGGACTCAAAACAGTCCACGCACTTCTCCACAAACCACTAGATGATGGCTTGGTACCATCCCTCTTCCACAAAGACATAACAATGGCCAGTCATTCCCTGTCCTTGCTTTCGGGTGAGGGTTGATCGACCGATTATGTGATCACGGCCTTTTTGGTCTCCTTGATACTGCTGCTGCTGTTGCTGCTACTACCGATGTTTTCCTTGTCATCATCTGCATACATCACCCCGTTAACTACAAGCGCACCCATTCGAGTGCTTGTCTGGATTGGCTTTGCAGACTGAAGTTGTTGACGAGGCCGATGGAGATGGCCTTCCCCTTCTCCGCAGTTGTTTGTGGCCTGCGTGGCGGAAAGGACGCACATCGATCGGCATGCCTCGATGCTGCTGTACAAGCTGCCTCGTCCTCAAATTCAGGCTGTCACAATGTCCCTTGACCGGGAGGATCACCCTGATCATATAGCATGCTTGACATGCTAGAAGAAGAGCAGTAAATGAGGGGGACGTTGTTAGGCAACTGGAGGGAAGACGCATGAAGCACGGGTGTCTCGTCTTTGGGGTAGGTGGAGTTGATGGAATCTGGGGCAGCCCTCAGAGAGGTGATCAGGCTCACCAAGAGCCGCCTTGGCAGGACCAACTGTTTGTGAGAGGGAGTTGTAGGTTGCACAGACAGAAATTACGGAAGCAAATGTATGTCTGCAGAGAACGCGAATGTCTGAATCAACTCTTGAGTGAGAAATTACATTAGCACAGCTTTCTAACAAGCCTAATTACGCCTCATTTGGCACATGGAGCTGGAAGAACCACTCTGTCAAAGTTCACCTCCTAGCACACTCCTAGCCTAGCGGGATGAGCGGCAGTCACACTCTCACACAAGAGAATTACCATCCCTGCCATGTGCACAACCAAAAATCTTGGTGGGGACCTTCCTTGAAGCTCCTAAAAGGTCCTCCTACCGCCTTTCTACCCTGAAGGCAGCTCCAAACCTCCTTGGCCAATAATTGTGGCCGTCATTGGTGCTGGTAGTGCAGGAGCCATCACTTGAACCGGACCCATCGCCACCAAACCTTGAAAATCCATATCTCCCTCAAACGGACTCCGAATCGAGTTNCGGCTTCCTTTGCTGCTTCACTTAGGGCGATGTACTCTGCTTCGGTGGAGGAGAGGGCGACACACTCTTGCTTCTTGCTCCTCCAACTGATTGCACCTCCCCCGAGCACAAACACGAACCCACTGGTCGACCTCCTTGTTTCCAGGTCACCTCCCCGATCTGCATCACTGTAGCCGATGAGGATGGGGCTGTTGTTGCCGTTGAAGGTGAGGCAAAGGCTGCTGCTGCTGTCGAGGTAGCGCAGCACGCGCTTGACCGCCGCCCAATGCGGCACGCCCGGATTTGCGCAAAACTTGCTGAGAACTCCCACTGCTTGGCTGATGTCAAGGCGCGTGCTGACTGCTGCGTACATGAGGCTCCCAACTGCTGCTTGGTACGGCACTGCTTCCATGCGGCTGCTCTCTTGCATGCCGTGGGGAGTCTGCGTCATGCTCAGCTTCGCTCCCACTTCCAGTGGTGTTGCGACCTTGCGCGCTCCTGCCATGTTGAAGCGCTTGACTATGTCACTCACGTACGTGCTCTGCAACAACTCCAAAGTCTGTTGCTGCCGGTCGCGCTTGACCTAAAGGCCAAGGTAGTAACTGAGCTCTCCTATGTCTTTAATATCAAACCTGGCAGCAAGGGACTGCTTCACATCGTCTTGGAGAGACGATGGGTCTTCCAAGTCTCTTCAGCAAGAGACTTGGAGTCAGATGCAATGAGCAGATCATCAACATAGAGCAAGATGATGAGCTGGCTTGCCTCTTGAGTGCGCCCATAGACTGCATGATCAGCTTCACTATGCACAAATCCAAGGCCAGCCAGCTGCTCATCCATCTTGTGGTACCATGCTCATGGTGCTTGCTTCAGGCCGTAGAGGGCCTTCACAAGCTTGCACACCAAATCCGCCTTTCCCTCCACCACATACCCCTCCGGCTGCTCCATGTACACATCCTCCTCGAGGTCACCATTCAGAAATGCACAAGTCACATCCATTTGATGTACCTCCCAGTCCATAGCAGGAGCAAGAGCGAGGATTGCTCGGATGGATGGGAACTTTGTGACAGGTGCAAATGTCTCATTGTAATCCACACCCTCAGTCTGCGCATACCCCTTTGCAACCAGTCGTGCTTTGTACCTGAGCACCTTACCATCCGCACCACGCTTGCGCCTGAAGATCCACCGGCATCCGGTCACCCGGCTACCGCGTGGAGTCTCCTTGAGAGTCCAGGTGCCGTTCTTTATGAGCGCACCATACTCCTCATCTGCTGCGGCACGCCAATCTGCCGCCTCGGCGCTGCGCATGGCTTCAGCAAATGTGGCTTGATCATTGGTGATTGTGAGGAAGAGAAGCTCGAGGTCAGACGACTTCGTTGGTGGTGGAACGGTGCACAGGTTCGCCAGCTCCTCCAGCGGCCTCTGTTTGTTTGCGAGGCGCTTGGATTGCCTCAGCGGCTCCCCACTGTCCTTTGCACCTTTGTTGAGGCGTGCAGACCGTCGTGGCAGCTGCTGTGGGTTGCTTTGCTGCTCCTCCTCATCAGATTCTGCTGCCAGCTCCTTCTCCTTCTCTGCTCCCTCCACCTCCTTGTCGTTTCCGCTGTCACCGCCATCTTCCGCACTGCCCTCTTCTGCTACCGGTACTTCTCCCACTTCAGGTACAAGTGCAGGAGCAAGTGGGACAGCAGTCATAGGGCTCCAAGTCCAGCCCTTCACGTCCTCTTGAAAGACGACGTCGCGGCTGCGGATGATCTTGCGAGCAGCAAGGTTGTAGAGGCGGTATCCCATGGTGTCGTAGCCGAGGAAGGCGCCCTGCACCAACTTTGCTTCCAGCTTGTTACGGCTTCCGGCAGGCACGTGCATCAATGCGCCACACCCGAAGACTTTCAAATGCGACACTGTTGGCTTGCGTCCCGTCCACGCCTCCTCCGGTGTCAGCAGTGGTAACGGGCGCGTGGGACTCCAGTTTTTCAGGTACACGGCAGTGTTGACCGCTTCCGCCCAGAAGGTTGGCGGGAGCTCCGCGTCTTGGAGCATGCTGCGAACACGCTCCATGAGTGTGCGGTTTGCGCGTTCAGCCACGCCGTTCAGCTGCGGTGTTCCAGGTGGGGTGACCTCGTGCTTGATCCCGCGACGCTTGAGGAAGGTGCGGAACTCGTTGGAGAGGTACTCTCCTCCACCATCGGTGCGNGACACTGTTGGCTTGCGTCCCGTCCACGCCTCCTCCGGTGTCAGCAGTGGTAACGGGCGCGTGGGACTCCAGTTTTTCAGGTACACGGCAGTGTTGACCGCTTCCGCCCAGAAGGTTGGCGGGAGCTCCGCGTCTTGGAGCATGCTGCGAACACGCTCCATGAGTGTGCGGTTTGCGCGTTCAGCCACGCCGTTCAGCTGCGGTGTTCCAGGTGGGGTGACCTCGTGCTTGATCCCGCGACGCTTGAGGAAGGAACGGAACTCGTTGGAGAGATACTGTCCTCCACCATCGGTGTGAAGCACCTTCAACCGCCTACCACTCTCATTCTGTGCAGCAGCAATCCACACCTTGAAAGCATCAAAGCACTCATCCTTTCCAGCCAAGAATGACACCCACGTCGTCCTCGACTTGTCATCAATGAACGTGACAAAGTACAACTTGCCGGACAAGGATTGTGATGGCATAGGACCACACAAATCAGAGTGAACGAGTGAGGGAAGCTCAGCCGCGCCCTTCCTTTCTCCCGTGAAAGGAGAGCGGGCTTGCTTCCCTTCAATGCAGCTCTCACAAGACGATGCACCATGTTGCTTCACCCCCTTGAGCTCCAGGCCGCGGACCATCTGCTGCATGGAGATGATGGCGCCAAAGCCGAGGTGACTGAGCCGGCGGTGCCACAGGCCGATGTCGTGTTTTCCCTCTCTCGCCCCAACGCTGAGTCGGCTTCCTTCTCCGACACCACGTAGAGGCGGTAAAGACCGTCCTCCTTGTTTGCTTTTGCAAGCACCCAGCCTGCACGGGCAGAGATGGTGCAGCCACCATTCTCAAAGCAAACCTGCATGCCTTCGGAGATGAGAGATGAGACAGAGAGGAGGTTAGCTGCCAGCCCCAGAACATGGAGTACCCCCTTCACACGACGTTCCATGTGCTTACCCTTAAAGGAAGCACAAAACACAATCTCACCCTCCCCAAACTCCATTTGCACATGGTTGTCCTCTATGTACACCCGACGAGGTTCGTAGACAACGAACCACTCTCGGCGACCCGTCATGTGCCGTGTGGCTCCCGAGTTGATGATCCAGAACAGTGCGGTGTTGTCGGAGACGTGTAGGACCCGGATGGTTGTCACAAATCTACTCTCCCAATCTGCATCGTTCACGGAAGCGTCGGACTGTTTTCCCGCTCCCACTCCAGCCGCAAGGTCCGCCTTCTTCTTCCGGCATTCGCGCGCCCAATGGCCCGGCTTCTTGCAGTAGTGGCAGTTCCCCTTCTTCTTTCCTCCTCCGCCGTTGCTCCTGGTTGATGTAGCACCGCCCCCATGACCAAAGTTGGTGATGAGAGCGACGTCCAGTCCGCTTCCGTCCTCCTCTCCCTTCCGCCGCTCCTCCTCAAAGAGCAGGCTCTCCTCCACATCATTGAGGGAGAGCTTGTCGCTGCGCTGGTCCAGGGCAACAATGAGAGGAGTGTAGTTGCTAGGAAGGCCAGAGAGGATGGTTAGGATGAGCACATGCCCCTTGACAGGGTCCTCAATCGCAGCAAGCTGGTCAGAGAGAGACTTCACCATGTTGATGTAGTCAATCATGGATCCGGACTCATCCATCTTCCTAGTGTGAAAGCGACGACGCAGCTGCATGTTCATGAGGATGGAATTGGAAGCATAAGTAGACTCAAGATTTTTCCAAACCTCCTTTGGCGTGAGGATGCCACAGACGAGGAGTTGCTGCCCTTCGGCGAGGTGGAGGTAGATGGTTGCAAGGGCGCGGTCACGCTTCTCGCGGTAGGTACGAGCCTCGACAGGGGATAGAGAGATTTCTTCTGGTTCCTTCTCCTTCTCATCCACCTGGCTCCAAAGACCCTTCTCCATCAGCACCATCTTCATGTTGTTGCTCCAATTGAAGAAGTTCTTGCCTTTGAACTTGGCAATGTTGACGTCGGCCACCACAAAAGCGGATGTCGCCATGGTAGTGCAACGTTCAGCCCACAAACGGCTCCCTCACAAAACAGGGTGCAAGGAATGCCTCAAGGATGAGACAAAGCCTTGTTCTAGCTCTGATACCACTGATGGAATCTGGGGCAGCCCTCCGAGAGGAGATCAGGCTCACCAAGAGCCGCCTTGGCAGGACCAACTGTTTGTGAGAGGGAGTTGTAGGTTGCATAGACAGAAATTACGGAAGTAAATGTATGTCTGCAGAGAATGTGAATGTCTAAATCGACTCTTGAGGGAGAAATTACATTAGCACAGCTTTCTAACAAGCCTAATTACGCCTCATTTGGCACATGGAGCTGGAAGAACCACTCTGTCAAAGTTCACCTCCTAGCACACCCCTAGCCTAGCGGGATGAGCGGCAGTCACACTCTCACACAAGAGAATTACCATCCCTGCCATGTGCACAACCAAAAATCTTGGTGGGGACCTTCCTTGAAGCTCCCTGAAGGTCCTCCTGCCGCCTTTCTACCCTGAAGGCCGCTCCAAACCTCCTTGGCCAATAATTGTGGCCGTCATTGGTGTTGGTAGTGCAGGAGCCATCACTTGAACCGGACCCATCGCCACCAAACCTTGAAAATCCATATCTCCCTCAAACGGACTCCGAATCGAGTTCCGTAAAGTGCTANGAACCACTCTGTCAAAGTTCACCTCCTAGCACACTCCTAGCCTAGCGGGATGAGCGGCAGTCACACTCTCACACAAGAGAATTACCATCCCTGCCATGTGCACAACCAATAATCTTGGTGGGGACCTTCCTTGAAGCTCCCTGAAGGTCCTCCTGCCGCCTTTCTACCCTGAAGGCCGCTCCAAACCTCCTTGGCCAATAATTGTGGCCGTCATTGGTGTTGGTAGTGCAGGAGCCATCACTTGAACCGGACCCATCGCCACCAAACCTTGAAAATCTATATCTCCCTCAAACGGATTCCGAATCGAGTTCCGTAAAGTGCTACAGAACCAGCAAAACATCCTCTATTCACTTTTGTGACCTGATGATTTTTATCGAGCAACCCACTTTGGTCACTTTTTTGGCACCCCATATCCAACAGGAGTGACCGCTGGAAGCTCACATGTGAGGGGAAGCCGTATTGTTGGCAGACTACGTCACTACCTTTCTTGGTCGAGCAATAGGACGACGTGGAGCAGGTGGGTGTGGTGGATGTTCCTTTTGCATGACTGGGGTGAGATTGAAAATGCCCTCCTCAGACATCACCTTTTGCCTGGAGAGGTTCATAATGAATCAATGGTTGAATTCGAAAATGCTTTACGATGAGTTACAGAATCACCAGTGGAGATTGGAAGTTTAATTTCACAGAATTTCTTCAACATACCCGAGACCGATGACCATGGATTTTCGCAGCCAATGGAGCAGAGGTGTCAGAAAAGCATTCCTTTGTGGCGAAGGAGGCCGTCCTGCTGTGCCGCATTGATTTTCAAATGTTCAAATAAAACACATGGCATCCTCTATGCCGAGAACATGAACAAGGAAAATCACCAAATTTAACAAGAAAGTACTTCATTTTGACAGAATTAAACCAATCACCAGAGTAACTAGACCCCGGGGATAAAAACGTGAATTAATCCAGCAATGAAAGCATTCCTAAATCTCAAAAATCGAATCTAAGAATCAGTATGGTCTCCGACATTTTTTGCGCCATTTGGCCGAGGGAATTTTCGCCACCTGTCCCAACTTCCATGTTTTGCTTCCGAAGACTTTGGCATATTCGTCAACTTCCCAGAATGGTCAACAAAGCTATCACAAATTGCATCAATGTTTTGATACTGTTCAGTCAACTTCTCAGCGGAGCTAGAATTCTATGAAACCGCATCTTGATATCTTCAAAACTCCCCGACTTCTTGGCAGATTTTCTTCAAAGCAACCACTCACAACACAATGTTGCACACGTTGCTCAGCTCAAGTTTCCAAGACCCAACGTATGCATCATTGTGTATCTCACCATTGCATATATACGCTCAACATGTTTGAAACTTGTCACTGAGTTTCTAGTTATGCCAATTCCTCGAATTGTCCTACATGCATGTTCCATTCAACAGAACACCTGATGTCAAATTGCAGTGGTGCTTGAGGGATAGCCAACACAATAATCACAAAGCAACAACCTCGCACGAGTCTTCAGCGCATCCCCACCGCTCAGAAGTTTACAGACCTCCCGTCGATAACGATGAACGGAGTGAGCGCACCTGGTGATGAACAGCAGTAACCGGCAAAGACTCCGGCAATGTAATGCCAACAAAGCATAATTACAAATCTCTCTAGGAAATCTAGGCGGAAGAAAAAGCTTTCTAATGAATGGCATAGCACCGACTAATAGAAACTGCTCCTCTGCATGCCGGAGTCCAACGGTAGGAGGCGCCCACGAGCCTCCACGGAGAAGAAATTCCACTCAATTTGAAAGATCCAAATCCAAATTGGATGATTGTTTGTCAAACTTAACAAGTCACTGAATCTAGTGCAACTTGAATCACTGGATTTTGACAAGTATATAGTGAGATATGAGCTCTCAAAGTTGGGGTGTACGCGGCGCCTTGAGGAGCCGTGAAACAACATTCAACGGAAAATCCACCAGATGTGAGAAACAAAAGCACATCCTGTTTATTATCCACAGGATCAATGCCAAGTCATCCAGTGGATCAGAACCACCGGAGTCACTAATACAGGTTGTTACTTGGGGTCTTAGCCAATGTTTCGGGCTCATGACCGCAACTCAGTAATACAGTTTGGTACTCAGTCAAAATTCTGACTGTAGGTTTGTGGACAGGTTTCAAACCCTGTCAAACCCCATCACCAAAATCAACACAAAAGAGACTAAGGTGAGGCAAAACATTGTTGGGGATTCCTCCACGTGCAAAGGGATCTGCGCCTCTGGTAAGGTGTTTTGCACATGAAAGAAGGCGCCACGGCATGTGCACACCATGGATGCCTTAGGCATTTCTGTGGTGGGTGTGACCTGGGCTTTGGCAAGCTTTACCCGGTCTACTCTTGGCCAAATTGCCCACGGTTTGGTACATTATAGATGTCACAAACAGCCCTACACCTGGCCAGATCATGTCCTTTTTATAAAACTAACACAATTGCGTGTCAAAGTGCACAATCTCCTTTTCAAAAAGTGACTGTCTTTAAATTCTTGCTCATATGGCATGAGGCGGCCAGAAAGCTCACGCTCATTCTTAGATTTGCCTTAAAGGATTAAGTGAACCACAAGATCAGGTCAGACACGTCAGACCCCATATCTTTTATCAAAGGTTTGTGGACCCATAGTCTTGATCACCTCCGAGATGTTCACGCCTTCTGTAATGTACGGGATTGTCATCATGGACGCATTATTGTGAGATCTGAGAACATGACAGAAGAGATTGCCGAATGCCATAGAAGAGAGACGCGGTCAATTCAGAACTATGGGGGTAGTCCTAGATTTGGACTATGGAGGTGGTATTTTGAGCTCCACCTTTTGCATAAAGGGCTGCTGGAGGTCATGTTGGGAAGAGAAGTCATCAAGGAGGCAATGGCTGAGGATAAGGAGAAACAGGCCTTTGCAAAGAAGAACAGGAAGGCGCTCACGCTCCTGGTGTCCAAGACAGCTGAGTCATATTGGGGCTACTTCCAAGGCTGCAGACTTTGTAAAAACTTTGCTCCATCCACAAACCCAAGTTGCTTGCAAACAAAACATCCGTGATGAAATGGCTCCTTACAATGAGAATCAAGGAGGGAGAAGGTGTCATTTTCACCATGTAGCAGATAGAGTCATTTGCCTCACAATGCAACATCATGGGATAGAAGATCAACACACAGCTGCAAACAATGGCCCTCCTCATGGCCCTACCTGACAGTTGGGGTTCACTCATCACCGTATTTGGAGGATGGCCAGAGGACAAGCTCACCTATGGTGTGGTTGCATAGTACATCCGTAACAAAGTGTAGCAATGGAGCTGCAGGAAGGCCTTGTCTTCCTCACCGGCCACTGTCACCCAAACACGTGCTGGCGGAAGCGGGGGTAAAGGATGTGGCAGAAAGGGAGGCGGCAAGAAGAGTGCAAGGAAAGGTGTGTGCCGCAACTGTGGCAAGGAGGACCACTGGGCCTACGATTGCCTAGAGGAGGCAAAGGCTGGCAGCAAGAACTGCAAATGCAAGTTCTACCTCAACTGTAACAACAACCGCTTCCTCAAACAGGAAATCAGATGCTGCCTAGATTGTGGGGCCAAGGAGCACGCCCATTTTGAGAATGTGGGGTTCTTGAACAAGAAGAAGTCTGCCAAGTCAATTGTGGTTGTGAACGATGAGAATGAGCTAGCAGCTGACTAAGATGACCAGGAGGTGGAAGTCGTGGTAGGCGGTTGAAATCGCTGTGCCTAATTTGTAGCGTGCACCACGTTCCAGTCCTGGCTGATTTTTTCTGTAATAGTCGCGTGACGTATAAGGGATATGAGGTGCTCTTTTATTGAATAGGCGCAGTGGCGCGCATGGACGGCAGCAGCAAGGTCATGTTGGAGGCAAAACACGCAGGTGATCTATATGTTGTGGGGACCAAGGCCATCCCCACGGCTTTTGACATAGCACATTCGTGGGAGTGCATCGTCAACATGACCAAGGGAGGAACCGCTGATCTGGAGCTCTGGCACCAATTCCTAGGACATTTGGCACCCGCAAGCATCAAGGAGATGGTGAAGTGATAAATGGTATGCGGTCTCACCATTGAAAGTGCAGCAGATGCAGCAAGGCACAAAAAGAGAAAGCCGTGCATTTTGGGCAAGGTGCGGCACAAGCTATTTCACAAGAATGTGGCTTGCGTACAGGACCTACTGAAAGCTGTGCACAATGACATGTATGGACCATTCAAAAAATCGTCAAATAGTGGCTTGAGGTACTTTGCCACCTTCATTGACAAATGCAACAAGTAGCTCTTTGTGCACTTCATGGAGCAGAAAGGCGAGGTCTTAGACCAGCTGAAATAATACGTAGCAGTGGTGGCAATGCATACCGGTCAGAAAGTCAAAGCGCTATGCAGTGACAACGGTGTAGAGTGCATGGAATGCAATGGGTGGATGAAGCAGTACGGCGTCAAGTGGGAGCCCACTACGCCATACTTACCACAGTCCAACGGAGTGGTAGAGTGGGCAAACCAGACGCTGCTAAACATGGTTAGACCATGCTTGTGGATGCACGACTGCTATGAGGTTTCTTGGAAGAGGTTGTGCGTACAGCAAGTTACACCATAAATCTTGCCCTAACAACAGTATTGAAGGATGAGGGCGGCTGGAAGATGAAGCAGGAGGTTTTGGGTGGACGCAAGCCAATCTTGGTGTACCTGAAGGTATTTCGGTGCAAGGTGCAACCAATGGTGCAAGCAACGTAGCGGCACAACACCAAGCTGGAACAGTGGACAAAGTCGTGTTCGTTCCTCGGCTACAAGAGCGTATAAAAGGCAAAATGACTCTAGGACCAGAGCACGCAATGAATCATTTGTAGCCGTGACTTTGATTTTGACAAGTAGCAGAGCTTTAGCAGCAACAACAACGAAATGGGCATCGTGAAACATCCAAAAAGAGAGTGGTTCCAAATCCTTGACTACAAGAAGGACCCGACTGACACAAAAGTCAAGGATGTGGCACTGAAGCATGGCGGTGTAGCTGAGGCAACAGCCAATGCATAGGAATCCATCCATGATGCGACTGGGCTGGAGATCCGATGAGATAACCATTGGAGGAGGAACTATAGGTGCCAAAGCGCATAGACTTGAAAGATTTTGCATCCGGCATCGGAAGAAAATCCTCTGGATGAGCCGCTTGTCCGATTGATGTTTTGCCAGAGCATGAGAGATAATCGGGGAGCCATCCAGTTGATGTTTCACTGAAGCGAGTAGAGTCATAAGAATTGTAACTGAGCAAGGAGGCGCCACCCAAACTTTCACATTGCAGCAAAAGGTAGCAGAGAGTGGAAAAGCACTTCAATTCAGGCACCAGACGATGGATTGGCATGGTGTGATACATGCTTGCTGCATCAACAAAGCCAACGACTGTGCAAGAGACACTTGTGCTATCCAAGGAGGAGCAGTGGGACGTTATCATCAAAATGGAGTTGGTGTCCATCGCAAAAGACGACACGTGGGAGCTGGTTCACAGGTCAAAAGATGCCAATTTCATCAGCTCAATATGAGTCGTCAAGACCTAGTTCACCAAAGAAGGTATGGTGAAAAAGTACAAAGCATGGCACATGGCCAAGGGTATACACAGAATAAGGGAAAGCATGATAACAAGACGTTTGCCCCCGTCACCAAGTTGAAAAACATCCGGGTAATCCATGCGATGGCTGTACCAAAGGATATAGAGATCTACCAGATGGACATGAAGATGGTCTTCCTCAACGGCATCATCGACAACGAAATCTACATGAAGGAACCAGAGGGGGTGGAGGCATTGGAGGGCAAGGTGTGGAAGTTATGGTGTTCCAATGTTGGTACCAAAAAATGGACAGCTCATGGCACAGCTCAACTTCAAGCAATGTAAATCGGATCACAACGTGTATGTGTGGCGCAACAAGAAGCTCCATCAGATCGTTGCACTCTATGTGGATGATTTGATCCTATGCTTGAACTTACCAAGCCTAAAGCAGCTTAAAGAGGAACTACACACCAGGTGCCAGATGTCGGACATGGGAAAGTTGGAGTTCTACCTCAAGGTGAGCATCATGGGGAACCGGAGGGCACGTACGCTTCAGTTAGGGCAGGCCAAATACGTGTCCAATGTGATGGAGTGCTACAGCATGGAAGAAGTTGGTAGTCCCGTCTCCACAACCTGTCAACTGAGTGTGGCAATGATGCCGCACATCAAAAGAAGACCGGGAGGACATGAAAAGTGTGTCCTGCCAATTGGCGGTGAACAGCCTCATCAACGCCATGGTGGTGAGTCGACCGGACCGCGCCTACGAGTGGCCCAAGTGAGCCGGTATGTGGTCAATCTGGGACCACTACACTAGAACGCGCTCCTACACATCCTCCAGAACCTGCAGGCAGTGCGACATCTTCGCTTGAAGATTGACTGCAAGGGACAGTCTGACCCCTTGCCTCTGGTCTGCTGCACAAATGTAGACGGCGCCGGTCATATGGACAAGAATTCCACACCCGGTGCAGCTGTCTTGTGGTGCAGGAGGAAGCAGACCATATTGCCACCTCCATAGTGGAAGTGCAAGCCATCACGTTGGAAGAGGCACTCATGGAGGAGGTGTGGATCTATAGGTGGCTTGGGGAGCTGGACGTGCTGCAAGAGGAGCCTAGCCTATGGTGGTGGAATAGGAAAACCAGCTCCATCTCATTGTCCAACAGTCTGCTGCAGTGCAGGAGGATGTAGTGCATCAATCTGCGTTATCAGTACTCACAAGACATGGTGCATAAGGGATAAGTGGTGTTGTAGCACTTCAGCGCACTCAACATGCTTGCAGAATGCTAAACCAAAGCGCAACCAGTGGACCAGCACAAAGGGCTGAGGGGCACAACAGCAGATGAGTGAGAGCAAGTGGGAGTAGTGGTCATGGAAGATGCAAGGGGGAGATTATTAAGAAATGCCCCTCCACATGCCCGAGTGCAGCGCCGGGGGAAGCCGACCAGCCACCACAGAGAGAAAAAAACCTTACTTTGATCTAGAGGCTTACAGAAAGCTCCAAAAACAAATTGGATCATTGCTCCTAGAATTTGATGAGTCTTAAAATATGGTGAAACTTGAATCACTCAATTCCAACAAGAATCGAGGGAGATATGAGCTCTGAAAGGTTTGGTATAAGCAGCAGCTTGTGGAGTTAGCCGCAAAACAACATCTGGTGGAAAATCCACCAGATTTGAGTAACAAAAGCACAACCGGATGACTATCCACCGGATGACTGCTGAGATCTTTGGTGGATAAGATCCACCAGAGTCAATAATACAGGTCGTTACTTGGGGACTTAGCCAAAATTCTGGCTTGGAGTGCACAACTCATGGTTTTTGCATACGTCAAAAGTTGTCATGCCATAATGCATACCACACATAATTTCAAGCAATAAAGGCACATGACTTGGAATAGGGAGCACACAAAATGGGGTACCAGGAAGCATTAGCACAGAAAGATGTAATGGCATGAAATGAAGGAATTGAGGTAGACGTTGAGAGCTAGAAATCTCTTACAATATGAAGAAAATATCACCCATGCTGCTCAAGAATTACACACATAGCTATTACAACAATCATAGGAGACCAAACAGTATTTTCATGTAGCCTTAACAAAATAAAATGCACAAGTTCAACTAGGGTTGGCTCTCTTTGAACAGTTGTAGCTACAACTGCAACAATAGTTGGTACAACAATAAGAACTTCTACAAGCAATGTAGTGGCAACATCAATCACAAGCATTGTTCACCCAAATCCACCAATTAAGCTCTCCTAAGTAGTTGCAGTCAAGAGAACACGGAAATGTGGTATCAACACAATAATCCACTGCAGAACCACAAGGTAGTTCTATTGTTCCACCTGTGGAACTAGTCAAATATGATCAGCCAACACCCATGCAGCAAGCTTATGTAGCCTAGCCTATAGCATGTGCAACAATGCCACAGTTTGAGCCTTATCCATCCATACTGATGTAATAGTTCTTATTGAATTTCTAAGCAGTGGCAGAATAGAGAAACCCATCTTAATATTTGGAAAACACAAAGCCTACAATAGTAGCTTCGTTGCAGATCCAAAAGAAGTAATTTAGCAAGATTTACGGGGAAAAGAGCCTCCATAGGAGCACAACTACAACATGTACATACATTTTAAATGGGAACACAACAACAGGCACTTCTCACCTCTACCTTTGCGTTTTGTGGGAAAAGTGGTGGAGAAAAATCAACTAATTCACCAAGGCTACATACACAGTGGTGGACAACCAACAAAGCCCTCATGTCTCACACGCAATTGGATTTTTTTAGGGCTTAGCTGAATCGGCACATCATGCCTCGTCCTACCTCCTATGAACTTATATGTAAAGAGACTCCACCTTGACCTCCCGTCTCCTTGAAGAGTTCTTACACATTAGCCACAGATAATTGAACAACATCAAGGGCTATGTAAAAAAGGCCCAGTCTCCACTCGATTAGCTTGACATGATTGATTATGTTACCTCAGAGTTGGTGTTTTTGACCTTCTAAGCAGTGGGTATACCAGAAAATGGGATGAAGTAGTCAATGTTCTCAAGTTTAAGCAAGAGTCTGAATTGAAGGTGGCATACGTGTGGCATTCTCACAATCAATGTGTGGAATTATTTGCTCACAAATCAACGTGACCACGAGCTTGTAAAGGAGAAAGTAAACCTATTGTCTCACACAAATTTCTCAAAAAGCAAGCACCACCTACGTAAACTTTGTTCCTCTCTAGGTAAAAACCAAGGCAAATATGAACGTAGTCTCAAGTCTCTCTTTGATGTGCTACAAATGCAAATTTGACAATGTAGGTGGCTTGCAATAAGGTTTATAAAAATGCAATGAAATGAAACCATTGATAGAAGATAAAAGAAAACATAAAGCTTACAGGAACTGGATTGATACAAGCAAGACAAAGAAGGGCTATATGGGGAGCAAAAGTAGCCAAAGCCAACTTGGTAGCAGCAACAATCGCTGCCAAAGCCATGGACCTAGAGCCTACATGCCAGAAGCTCATAAACAAGAAATTTGAGCAGAGCATGGTAGAAACCATTCAGAAAACTCTGAAAAAAGGAGTATATTTTTTGGGCAACAAAATCAGAAACTTTTGTAACAATGCCACCGGAAACAAGAAGAGCAATGGTTATCAAAAGCGAGCAAATGAACACAAAAATTCCGCTCCCAAGAAAACTGCCCCAATCGCCAAGGTCACGCCCAATTCTACAACAACCAAGACCATTCCTCCCCCCAACACACCAATAAGAACAACAAAACAATGGTAAACAATTCAATAAGGCAATAGATAAGAACAACAGCAAAACAAAGGATATCTAGAAGGCCAAGCAAGAAAAAGTAAAGAAACTAACGAGGTTGCAAAAGTGGTGTTTTCTTTCCAATCTGGACATCCACCAGTAAGCCTTGCTTCTATTGGAAAGACTCCTTCTAAGTTGGACTATAGGTTGGAAAGACTCCTTATAAGTTGGACTATAGGTTGGTAAACAAGGGAGTGCACAACCTGAGCAAGAGGAGGCTCTCCCTTGATAAACTATCTCTGCTAGGCATAGGCTTCAACTACGTCATGGGACTTGAACGTTACTCCTTTCCACTCTCCAACCGTGCCTGAATGATGTGTTCAGAATGGTCACGCTTATGTGGAATTTTAGGGACAATTCTGATAAGTCATTGTTCAATTTTTGTGTTCGCATTCGTGCTGGGATGCCATTCAAGGCACCAGCAAAGATTGTGGCATACTGCCAAATTTTGATGTCCGAAGTTGCTGAATGTATCTAAATTGCTTAACAGAAGGCTTGACGTGCACTATCCGGAACATTATGGTTGGCACTCAACCAAAATCGAGAAGAAAACTCTCTTTTCATAAAATCAGCAATCAGGAATCTAGGTTTAATCCTTGTGGACAGAGGGCACTTCATCAATGATTTCCTCACCCACTTGAATAACTCCTGCACCAGCATTCAACAGGATCGCGACATTCATTCTATTAATGCTAAAGTGCTACAACTCAGGGATGACAATGCAAAGTGAGGTTAATGCCTTGCTCACTTGAGGGATTTTTCTTTAAAAGAACCACATAAGGGGTAGAAGTTAGCCACTTTCGTTTTTCTAATCAAAGTGCCTAAGACCCCCCTGCTTGGAGAATTATTGCGACCTGACATAGTTGGATCACCACTAATGTTTCTAAGTTGTTAGATGCTGATTTAGAACCTCTGGTGTTCAAACGAGTAACCTTCCTCAAGGATAGTGCATCGCTTCTCTTTGAGATCGAGAAGCTTAAACTACCACCAACAGTGACGCTGGAAACATAAGATGTTATTACAATCTCTCCAAGCATCCCATAATCAGGGCACTCGTCTACATCCATTGTCTTTCACAAAATGCATGTCATCCCGAGGCACCTCTGGTCATCTAGCTTCTCTCATGGGTGATGCACGATTTGTATGTGGAATTTTAAGATGATATCTACAAACACATCAAGGGCACATCTATGGGCACACCCAGAGCACCTGCCTTTGCCATTTTGTTCATGAGCTATCTTGATTCAAAGGTACAACAACGATGTCAAGTGACACCTCTCCTATATCAGCGATACATCAACAACGGCCTCATTCATGGGACAATGGACCAAAATTTCTTCCTCATATTTCTCACCATGGTCAATACCATTGCCATGAAAATCAAGTTCAACTAAGACATCTCCAACACTACCATCGACTTCCTTGACATCACACTGTTCAAAGGAGAAATGTTTGAGACCTGGCAGATTTTGGATGTCATGACATTCCAAAAACCAATGAACATCTATCTCTACCTTCCCTTATAAAAAGCTACCACCCAAGGAGCTGTTTCAGGAATTTATTCTTCCTGAACTACGACGACATCTACTACCCACGTCGTTAACGACAAAGTTCATAGGAAGGAAGAAACGGTTTTGGGCCCGGCTACGCGCTCAAGGCTACCCTAAGAGTTTTCTCGTCAGTGTTCTCCCTCACGTTCCGAATAACCAAGGCAAGGCTCAAATTTTTGAGTTTCTTTGTGTAGGCCAATCCTATCAAAAGGCGCAAACGGAACAAGAGAAGCCTCTCATTTTGAAGGCTCTATTGAATCCAAGTCTAGAGACCCTACAACTTGGGAGCCATTTCCAATGTATTGCAAAATGCCTCCAAGGATACAACGCCACCCTTTAATCACGTTGTGATTTTTGGGCATGGAGACTGCCTAGAACATTAGGTACCTACCTTACATCCTCTAGGTTACAAGGTGACCACCTCTACCTAAAGCCTGCCGCCGAATCCTTTTGGCGTAGTTTGTCACGTTAGTATGCCTTAACCAATTTCCTTAAAGATTCTCACTGGTCCATTTTTCATCCAATGATTTTCCTATCCTCACTGGTCTAAGATTCTTTCTCCCGAATCATACTACTAAACAAGGGACAGGTCAATGAGAATGAAAAAAACGATACTCAAAAGTTTGAGAAGGAAATAAAGGACGGAGGTAAAAGAAGCCTATTGAAATCAACATCGACACCAAGTCTTGAACCAGCCTTGCCAACTCTAGGAACCACCAAGGGTAGCGGAAACACATAGATGTTTATGGACATTGGAGTTGGTCGAAGGTCTTGCGGAACATTTTGAAACATGTGTACATTCTTAGTTGATAGAGAGAGGCAATCATCTTAATAACGCCTGTGCCTAAAGAAAATTTCTACAATTTTGGTATAGTGTGTTGTGTCACTTTGAACACGCTCTTGCAATATTGGTGAATTGGCCTCAACTTCTCCAGCATGCAAGTCAAAGATGCATCATTGCAACACAAGACTTGCACGTGGGAAGTGGTGCAGGTTCAAATCCCACAGAAAATACGGAGTCCACCTACATAGTTCAACTAAACAGTTGAAAGACACCAAACCATGTGAAAACGGCCTTCAACTACTTAGTCCAACTATGTAGTTTGTGGATATCGCACGTTTTGTCAACTATTTTGTCTAAGCACCCCAAGTTGTTCGAACTACAAAGTATTTTCGTCGTTTTTGGAACTGGGCCTTGGTTTGCTAGAGAGCTTGAGGAGTTGCAAACAGCGGCTATGGCCTCCTTCACATCGAATGAAGTGGAAGTGGCCTCTCACTGGCGTGGAGCAGGGGTTCAGCACGCGTTCAAATGAGCAGTTTACAACGCGACATTAGATGTGCACACGTTCGATGGCGCACCCTGTGCCGCCGGTGGATTTCATTCAGAATCGGTGTGAATCCATCTCTCACGATGAATGTGAGCTGTCTTTTTTTCCCCGATTTCAGATGCACGCTTGCTGGCGAGCGAGCGTGGCTCTGTGCCACCGTCCATTCCCCATAGGCTGGTAGCGACGATAAACATATTGATTATAATAGTCATCTCGCTGGCGAGGCGCAAGGAGGCGAAAGCAGACAAACGAGCTACATGAGCACGTTCAAAAATTAATGTTTTCCTTGTGCGTTTCTAGCTGCCGACGCGAGTTGCTAGGAATTACTACATTCTTGGGGCTGTAGCAATTCCTAGCAATTAGTCAGGCGCGCGAAAGGACTTCCCTCCTGTTTCTGACAGTGCAAACCCAGAACATGGGTCAACGCTGTCAGATTTTTGTCAGAAGACGTGCAAAAAGTGTTCAAGCGCGAATCTGTGACAGTTCATTGCTAAGCCTTCCGGTGTGAGGGGTTAGTACGTAGAAATTCGTCCTGTTTGTCCGATGTCATCTGTCTAGCACATCGGACGCGGCTCGAGTTGCTACGAGCCGGTGTAAAGGAGGCCTATGGTCCGGGATCCCGGGACAGCCATGATGGACAATTTTCTGACGTGCGGATGACGGACCGGCTTCCGAAGCAACACAGAAGCAACACAGAGGCCCTCGCGTCAGGAAAACTTTTAGAGAAGTAACACAGAGCGAATGGCGCCGATGTCGCCATGTGAGTGAATTGAAGGACGCAGACTCACATTCCCGGGCACGGCTTCCAACCTCTCATCCAGTCGCCGCGCCTGCGCCCAGCCGTCTCAGCTACCCCCAGCAGCTGCTGGACCTGGCAAAGGCCGACATCACTGCAGCCAAGACGTTCGAGCAGCGCTTTGTGTCCCTAAAGATGCTCCACGGCGCCGTCATGCTTCTGTCCTGGATCAACATTGCCGGCCGCTCCTTTCTCACCAACCCTGCAGAACCCTTCTACTGCTATACCTACCCTGTCTACAAGCCAATCAGCACCCCCATGACTCCACCAGGAGCCTCCGCGAATGGAAACCTCACCCCTCTCCCTGCTTCACACCCCAACTACAAGAACACTCCATGTTCGAGGACAGGGCTGGTTGGATGGGCCCTCATCATGCTATTCGTGCCCTTGGGCTTCGAGTTCGGGATCGCTGCCCTCGTGGCCTTTGTGGAGGTCTGCAGGAACCGCAAGGCTGCTGACAGGCAAGTTGGTCTCCTGCCCGCAGGCTTGGTCCCATCACAGAGTGCAGAATCCTCTCATGCTTAGATTGGAAGGCACCACCCGGCCAAGGAATCCATGTACAACTGATACTCAGAATCAGCGTAAGAATGGAACATGCCATGTAGCGTTAGTCATAAAATTCTCCATGGTCATGGAACTTAACAGCCGTGGTGGTCAAACGGATGTGACAGAAGACCATCACATGATAGGTCTTTGTGAGGCCAACCCAGCCAGACTACCAGTACCCAAAACCAAAGGTGCTCTTGTACCTGCTTTCATCTTCCATGTCACATCAATCAAACTTTGCCAGAATTTTGTAATGATTATGAGGGTTGATCTCCAACAATAGTGACACAACTTAGTGACGCATTTAGTTAGCAACGGGGTTAACTCTAAGAGCTAGGTTGTCTAAAAACAGCAACATCTCACAATGTGCTCACACATGCCAGTGTCAGCGCATTGTGAATTTGGGATAGCACACGTGGGCAAGGGGTCAGGGATAGAATGATCTCTCTCCTTGGGCTTTGACAATGGTTCCGGAGTCTTGTGGGCAGGAATTGGGGGGGGGGGGGGGGGGGGGGGGGGGGGGGTTGTATGCTAAGGTTGCCCAAAAGGATGGAGCATCATCGTGTTGCATCACCGTCAACGGGGACGTGTCAATGAAGGTAACTTAAGTGGGATAGGTGTCATTAGGGATGGAAGCTGTACCAGAACCGTGGTACATTGCAGATTTGTACAGCGGAATTGTGGTTCCATGGTACCATTACCTCTTCGGGGGTATTGGTAGGGTATCATTACTCGACTTAAGGAGTGCCCCTCTTCTATGCCACAGTGTTGTACCTGATGGACAAGGATGACAATCCACGGTATAGAGTACTGTGGCACACTAGTACCGCGGTACTTAAGCACCACTGTATACCTACCGCGGTATTAGTTTTTTGGCGGATCATCATCAAACCTGGTACTGGTACCGCGTCACTAGCGGTAGCTGTAATGTAGGGTGGTCTTCCCACTGTAGCGCATTACATGTTATGTTGTCGACTGGACAACCTAGCTTTTGAGTTGGGAAACCTATTACCACAGAAGTCAAAGTGCAAATGAGCTCTGAAAACCAGAAAAAACAGGCTTAGAAGACTGATCACCAACACAATTCTACATGTTTTTTTCTGATTGGAAAGAATAGTGGTACGATACTGCGGTGTGGTTATACGGTAGAGAAGAGGTGTACCCCTCTATGTCAATACCAATACCATAAAGGTAACGTCAGAAAAGTGATGGTACCATAGTAATGCGATAGCTCAATACAAGACCGCGGTGTACCGTGGTATTGGTAATACCACTGCCATCCCCGCTCATGGATGTAGGGTGCCAAAAAGGAACCAAAGTGGGTTGCTGAATAAAAATCATCAGGCATAACATATATATAGAAGATATCTTCTTGGTTTTGTAGCACTTTACGGAACTAAATTTGGAGTTTGTTTGAGGGAGATATGGATTGTCAAAGTTTGGAGGTAGTGAGTGCGGTTCAAGTGACAGCTCTTGCAGTTCTAGAACCAATGACAGTCAAGATTATTTGCCAGGCAGGCTTGGAGCGACCTTCAAGGTAGAAAGGTGGCAGGAGGACCTTCACAGAAATCAAAGGAAGGTCCACACCAAGATTATTGGTTGTGCACATGGCAGGGTTTGTTACTCTCTTGGGTGACTGCCGCTCATCTTGCTAGGCTAGGAGTGTGCTAGGTGGTCAATTTTGACAGAGTGGTTCTTCCAGCTCCATGCCAATTGAGGCATACTTAGGCTTGGTAGAAATCTTTGCTAATTTATGTTCTCATCCATGAGTCAAACCAGCCATTCACGCTCTCTACATGACTTAACATGCTTCCGTATCTTTATCCCTACAACCTACAACTTGTCTCTCACATACCATTGGTCTTACCTATCAGCTCTTGGTGAGCCTGATCGCCTCCTTGAGGGCTGCCCTAGTTTTTCTCAGTGTTATCAGAGCTATAAAAAGGACTGTCCTCACCCTTGAGGCATCCCTTGTACAGTGGTGTGTATGAGAGGCCATTCATCGTCCAACGCTGCATTTAACACAGCAACATTCGCTTTCGTGACCGTCGTCAACGTTGCCAAGTTCGGAGGCAAGAAATTTCTTCCACTGGAGCAACAACATGAGGATGGTGCTCATGAACAAGGGACTATGGAGCAAATTGAGTGAGGCTGTCTCGGTTGAATCCTCCCTCTCTGCTACCGAGGACCATACCCACTGCAAGAAGCGGGACCACGTCTTTGTCACCATCTACCTCCACCTTGCTGAATGAATAGGCACTGCCTCCCCTCCTCCTTCTCTACGGCATCCTCAACCCAAAAGAGGTTTGGAACAAGCTTGATTCAACTTATACTTCCATGTCAACCCTCATGAACATACAACCGTGTCCTCGCTTTCACACCATGCAGTTGGATGAGTCGGGCTCCATAGTTGACTATCTCAACATGGTGAAAGCTTTGGCTAAACAACTTACTACGATTGAGGACCCTGTCAAGGAACGTGATCTCATGCTTCCCATTCTTTTTGACCTTCCTAGCAGCTAAATTCCTCTCATTATTGCCCTAGACCAGCGTGGTGATAGGCTCTCCCTCGACTAGACGGAGGAGAGCCTATTGATCGAGGAGGATCACCGCAAGGAGGGAGAAGGAGAAAGTAGACTAGAGGTAGCCCCCATCACCAACATGAGTCACGGGGGTGGTGATTCATCAATCAATGGTAGCAGAGGTGGAGGGAAGAAGAAGGGAAAGTGCCACTACTACAAGAAGTCGGGCCATGTGGCGCACCAATGCCAGAATAAGAAGGCCGATCTTGCGAGTGGGATGGGAGCGGGGAAGTAGTTTAATGCCTCTGCCAACACCGCTGATTGGGTTAGTGGATTCATGAGCACCATCAAGTTCCTGCACGTCTCTGCCAACACCGTCATGTTCTAGATCAATGACTCGGGAGCCACTCGACACAAAACTTGTTGCCGAGAGTGGTTTGTCCTCTAGATCTCTATTTAATCTCATCGAGTATACATGTGTGACAATCATGTGTAGATGGCGATGGGAGAGGGTGAGATTGTCTTTTGTGCTTATGTTCAGAGAAAGCACTTAGAACGTCATGTGAAGGTAGTGCTCCATGTACTCGGATTGGCAACTATCCTCATCTCTGTTTCTTTTCTCATCTCCTAAGGCCTACATGTCCGCTTTGAGAATGGTGGTTGCACCATCTCAGTATGTGCGGGCCAGGTACTTACAAAGGCAAACAACGACAATGGCCTCTATTGTCCTTTTGTAGCATCGGAGAAGGGATCTGCCTCAGCGATAGCTGTGAGAGTGGCAGACAATGACATCCACCTATGGCATCGCTGACTCAGACACCTTGGGTTTGGCACAATCATCTCCATGCAGCAAATGGTGCACGGCCTGTAGTCGAAGGAGGTGAAGCAGCCCCGTGTGTCGGCCTGCAAAATTTGCATCAAAGGGATGCAAGCACGGTCTCCATTCACTAGAGAGGAGAAAGCGGCAGCTGAGCTTCTCTCTCTTGTACGCACTGAGGTATGTGGCCCCATGCCATCACAGTCCTTGTCAGGTAAGTTGTACTTTGTCATATTCATTAATGACATGTCACAAAAGGATGTGGGTTTTCTTTCTTGCTGGGAAGGATGAGTGCTTTGACGCATTCAAGGCATGGGTGGCTACTACACATAATTTTAGTGGCAGGTGTTCGAAGGTGCTTCACACTGATGATGGAGGCTAGCTCTCCAATGACTTTCATAACTTCCTAAAGCATTGCGAGGTCTGACGCGAGGTGAAGCCACTCGGAACACCGCAGCTGAAAAGTGTGGCTGAGCGTGCCAACCGTATGCTCATGGAGCATGTCTGAGTGTCCTAAAGGACGTTGAGCTCCCGCCAAAGTTTTGGGTGGAGGCAGTCAACACCTGGAAAACCTGAGCCCAAGACGTGCCATGCCGCTGATGGGGCCGGAGGAGTTGTGGAAGTGGTGCAAGCCAATTTTCACGAACGCAAAGGTGTTTGAATGCAGTGCATTTGTCCATGTGCATGCCGCAACCTGCAACAAGTTGGATATCATGGATGTAAAGGCCACCTTCCTTGGCTACGACACCATGGGATACTGCTTGTACAACCTTGCCGCAAGCAAGGTCATCCGTTGTCGTGACGTGGTATTCAAGGAGGACGTGAAGGGCTGGACATGGAGCCCTATGGAAGTATTTATAGTTGCACTGGCTCATGAGCCAGTGGGAGACGAATAGCCTGCAGCTGAAGAGGAGTGATTGCAAAGGGGCATGCATAGACTGAGGGTGTGGATTACAACAAGACGATTGCACCCATTGCAAAGTTTTCTTCCATCCATGCAATCTTTTCTCTTGCCACTGCCCTGGACTAGGAGATGCACGAGATGGATGTGACGTGCATTTCTGAATGGTGACCGTGAGGAGGATGTGTACATGGAGCAGCCGGAGGAGTATAGCGTGGTAGGACAGGACGATCATGTGTGCAAGCTAGTGAAGGCAGTCTATGGCCTGAAGCAAGCATTGCGTGCATGGTATCACAACATTAATGCACAGCTGGCTAGCCTTGGCTTTGTGTGCGACGATGCAGATCATGCGGTTTATGGACAAACAAAAGATGAAAGTCGGGTATTTATCCTGCTCAATGTTGATAACTTGCTTTTGGCCTCTGACTCAAATTCTCTCCTCAACGATTATAAGCAGTCCCTTGCTGTCAGGTTTCACATGAAGGACATGGGAGAGCTGAGCTACTACCTGGGTCTCTAGATGAACCGTGATTGGTAGTAGTAGATCTTCAAGCTGTTGTAAAGCACTTGCGTGAGAGACATCGTCAAGCACTTCAACATTGGAGGTTCAAAGAAGGCGGCGACACCGCTAGAAGTGTGAGGGAAGCTGAGCCTCACACAGGGTACTCACGGCAAGCAACAGAGCAAGCGCATGAGGGCAGTACCATACCAATGGATGTAGCCTTCAGTGCATGTCTTGGCATCAGCCAAGCAGCAGGAGTAGTGAGCAAGTTCTGTGCAAACCTGGGTGTGCCACATTGGGAGGTGATCAAGCGCGTGCTGTGCTACCTCGATAGCAACAGCAACCTCATTCTCACCTTCAATGACAAAAACAGCCCCATCCTCATTGGCTACAGCAATGCACATTGGAACGGGGGTATGAAAAAGGAAATCGACTAGTGGTTTGTTGTTTTTCTCTAGGAGGAGCACGAAATAGGAGTGCATTGTTCTCTCCTCCACCTAGGCAGCGTACATCGCTCTGAGCAAAGTAGAAAAGGAAGCTGTGTGGTTGCATGAGCTGTTGGAAAGACCTGAATGGTACCACACAACAGCAACGACCATCTACTGTGATAACATGAGCAACATCACGATCATGAAGAACAAAGAGTTCTGTACCCGTACCAAGCATATCAGTCTATGGTACCACTTTCTCTGCGAGCTTGTGGCAAAGGAGGTGGTGCTCATCAAGTTCTACCCCTCAAGCATGATGCTTGCCAATTTCCCGAGCAAGCCACTGGTAGCACATTGCTTTCAGTAGCTGAGGGCATAGTGTGGACTTGTGTGATTTTTATTCTTGCAAAGTGGAAGAATGATGGATGTAAGGTGCCAAAAAGTGACAAAAGTGGGTTACTTGATGAAAACTCATCATGCACAACAAATGCAAAGAGGATGTCCTCCTGGTTCTGTAGCACTTTGCATAACTCGATTTGGAGTCAATTTGAGGGAGATATTGATTTTCAAGGTTTTGGGGCAGTGGATCTGGTTCAAGTGACAGCTCCTGCACTACCACAACCAATGACGGCCAGAAGTTTTGGCCAAGGAGACTTGGAGCAGCCTTCAAGGTAGAAAGGCAGTACAGGGACCTATAGGGAACTCCAAGGAAGGTCGTCACCAAGATATTGGTTGTGAACTATCAAGAATTCTGTCTTGGCGTGCCCTGAACCACTTAAGTGTACACGGCTGCTTAGTGCAAAGAGACTTCCAACAGGGTGTGTGCTTTGGGTCGCCACAACACCAAAAGAGCATAATTCTGTCAGAATGAAGATTGCGGAAACTGAGAAAGGCTGAGAATAACTAATTGTTGGTTATTTTGGTGAGATTACATCAGATTTTTATATCCTGTGATCTTAGCTTTCCAACGCATCCAAGCATGTCCAAAACGGAGCAGTAGAGCCCCTGCTACGGCCGTTAGAGTAACCCATGGTGGAGCCGTCCACCAAGCCCACGAACGGGAGTGACAGGAGGCGCTTCGACGGTGGCCTGTCGAAGTGTCCTTCCTGTCATCCCAACGTGGGGGAGGCTCGCCCTGGTCCAGAAGACCATCCATATTCCTTTTGTTCATAGTCCATGTGCCCTTGGAGCTCATTGAAGTCGAACTCGGATCACCGGTCATGCAATTATCCCGTCACCAATGACAGAATCCAGATTCCACCCACCTACTACCCGAACTTCGGATGGGGCTATCTTCCTGAATTCTCAACCAAATCGAGCAACTGGAAGCTCAAAACCGCATGGAAAAATCTAAGGCGTCCAAACTTGCAATGAGATCAGACATCCAACCACTCTCTAGTGGTCAGACCAGGAAAACGGCAAACGACATCTATGGCAGGGGGATTGTTTAAACAATCTCCCCCATGCACCTTTCATGCCATATGCCTCATGCTCACTCTCACTCGTCCGCTCGTGCGCCTTCGAGCCCTTTACAACTTTTCAACCCAAGCTTTGCAAGGCTGATGACATGCCAATCCTGGGGTTGCGTCTTGGTCAAGCAATCCGCGAGCATGTGCTTCGTGCCACAATGCTGCAGCACAACCTGTCCCTTCACCACCATGTTGCACGAATAGTGGTAGCGCACGTCGATGTGCTTCGTCCTCCTGTGCTGCGTCGGGTTATTGGTCAGCGAGATGGAGCCGGTGTTGTCCTCTTGAACCACTGTAGGCTCCTGCTACGGCATACCCAGCTCCCCCATCAATCTGCGGAGCCACACCGCTTCCTTGACCACCTCAGCCAGAGCGATGTACTCCACCTCCATTGTGGAGGTGGCGACACTGTCCTGCTTCCTGCTTCACAATGAGACTGCTGCACCTGCGAGGAAGAACAAATAGCCAGAAGTGGACTTCCTTGTGTCCACATTGCTGGCGTAGTCTATGTCAGTGTAGCAGACCAGCCGCAAGGGGTCTGACCTCCCCTTTGTTTCGTACTTAAGGTGAGCGTGCTGCTTTGCCTGCAAGTACCGGAGGATGCGCTTCACTGCTATCCACTGTAGTGGCCCAGGGTTGGCCACGTACCTGCTCACCTGACTCATCGCGAACACTAAGTCCGGCAGAGTCGCCACCATGGCACGCATCAGGCTTCCTACCGCAGATTGGTAGGAAACCTCCGCCATGTCTTCCTTCTCCTCTTTAGTTTGCGGCGCCATCGTCACACTGAGCTCACAACTTGTGGAGAACGGACTGCCCACTGGTTTGCTGTCCTCCATGCCATACCGCTTCAGGACCTCGGCCACATATTTGGCCTGCTCCAGCTCAAGCGTACGCTCCCTTCGGTTCCACGTGATGCTTTTCCCGAGGTAGTACTCCAGCCCCCCCATATCCTTCATCTTAAGTCTGCTGCTCAGCTGCTCCTTGAGCTACTGCAAAGCCGCCAGCTCTGACAAACTCAGGATCAGATTGTCTACGTAGAGTGCGACAATCTGATGGAGTCCCTTACTGTGCCGCACGTACACACTGTGGTCTCACTCACAGCGCTTGAAGCCGAGCTCCGCCATGTAGCCGTCCAGCTGCTGAAATCAGCACCTGGGCGCCTATTTCAGCCCGTACAAGGCCTTCCGCAGCTTGTACACCTTGCCCTCCAGCGCATCCGCCCGCTCCGCCACCTCAAGGTAGATCTCCTTGTCAATGATGCCGTTTAGGAATGCCGTCTTGACATCCATTTGGTGGATCTCCATGTCCTTCGCAGTTGCCACCACAAGGATTGTCTGGATGCTCGTGAACTTTGCGACGGGCGCGAATGTCTCATCGTAGTGTTCGCCTTTCTGCTGCGTGTTCCCCTAGGCCAATAGCCGCACCTTGTACTTCTCCACCTTGCTGTCCTTGGTGAGCTTCCCTTTGAACACCCACTTGGAGCTGATCACCTTCGCTCCCTCAGGCCGATCCACCAACTCCCAAGTGCCGTTCTTAGCAAGGGACGCAAGTTCAGATTTTATTGCCTCAACCCACTACTACCCGTCAGGCCGTGCAAGCACCTCTTACACGGTTGTCAGCTCCATTGCGGCTGCCATCATGTAATGCGCCATGCCAATCCAGCTTCCTGTACTTGCGTCATACTGCTTTGTCACATTCCGCTATCTTTGGTTGCAATGCGACGACCTTGGTGACTCTGGCTGCTGGTCCTTCTGTTGTCTTGCTGCAACGTTGTCCTCGGCCGCGGACTCCCCCACGTTGGCTGTTGCATCCTGCACTCCTGTGGCACCTGCACCCGGTGCATTGCGCTGCTACGCTCCAGCATCGTCATCATTGGAGGCATCGACCTCTGCAGCTGTCGGCTTGTCGTCACGCTCAGCAATTGGAACCACTCTCCCTACTTTGGTGAGTGCACTGTGTCAATGTTGTTGCTGCTGCTACAGTAGCTCTGTTGCTCATCAAACGAGACGTCGCGACTGGTGATGACGTCCTTCGTCCGTGCATCAAAGAGGTGGTACGCCTTGAGCTCACTCTTGTACCCAACAAACGCGTACGCCTTTGCACGCGGGTCCAGTTTGGAGTCTTTTCTTTGCGTGGCCTGCACCAATGCGTGTGCCTTGCACCTGAACACCTTTAGGTATGCCACGCTTGGTTAGCGCCTACTCCAAGCCTCCTCCGACGTCTTCCAGCCGCCCTTCCCCTTCAGCACTACCGTTGGGGTGAGGTTGGTGATGTAGCATGCCATGCTCACGGCCTCGGCCCACAGACTCCATGGCAGTTAAGCGTCCACGAACATCATCCGTGCCATTGTCAGCAACGTCTGGTTCATACGCTCTGTCACGCCGTAAGATTGTGACGTGTACGGAGTGGTTGGCTGCCACTCAATCCCCTGCTCCTTCAGCCACCCTCAGCAGCCCACGTACTCCCCACCATTGTGGCTACGTAGCGCTCTGACCTTGTGGCCAGTCTGCTTCTCCACCGCTGTGACATACTTCTTCAGCCGGTCCAGCACATTGCTCTTCCGCTTCATGAAGTGGACATAGGTTTTTCTGCTGCAATCGTCGATGAAGGGGAAAAAGCACCGCATACCCCAATCGACAGCGTCTTCATTTCTCCGCACGCAGTACTGTGCACGACCTCAAGCAGGTTCTCGGTTTGCCATTGTCCGTCTTCAAATGGCTTGCGCTTTGCCTTGCCCACGAAGCAAGGCTCACACTTGTCCTCTGCGGAATCTATCATTGCGCCTGATACACCGGTGATGTTGAGGCCGCGAACCATGACGTGCTTTGCCATCTCCTGCACGACTACGGGTGACGAGTGCCCTAGCCGCAAATGCCACATCTGCAGGTCTACTGGCCCGCCTTTTGCAAGGTTGACGACACGCACTGGCGGGTCTACTGTGTTTGTTGCTGAGGGGATGACCTTGGTCTCAACGATGTAGAGGCCTCCCTTGCGCTTTGTCTCAAGCACGACCTCGCTGTCACCGTCCATCCGCACAAGTGCACCTTTCCTGCGGAAAAGAATTTCATAGCCCTTGTTTGTCAAGCGGCTTACACCCAAAATGTCAGCCAAGCTGGGGAGATGTTACACGTTTTGGATAACACGCTGCACCTTTTTACCACCAACCACCACCTCCACGTCCACATCACCTTGGCTGGCCGCAGGTTCCACCTTGTCGTTGGCGGTCACCGTGGACTTGGTAGATGTGGTGTAGTTGACGAACCCCACCTTCTCGACTCGGGTATGCTCCTCCGCACCTGAGTCAAGGCACCGCCGGTTGGCACCCTTTAGGTCCTGGTTTTTTGTGCCGTTGAAGAGCGCCTTCTTACCTTTGGCACCCTTGCCACCGGCCTGCGCCTCCCCTGGACACTCCTTGGCCCAATGGCCCTCCTTGCCAAAGTTATGGTCTACACCCCTCTTGGCGCCCTTCTTGCCGCCGCCCTTACCGCCGCCCCGCTTGCCGCTGATGCTGCCACCCTGTGTTTTGGTGACCAGGGCAGCTGAGGTTGACGAGGTCTTGCCACCGCTCCGACGCTGTACCTCGTTACGGATGTACTCGGCGACTGCACGAAGGTGAGTTCATTCTCCTCCCAACCTCCCAACACGGTGATGTGAGGACCCGAACTGTCGGGTAGAGCCATGAGGAGTGCCATCGCCTGCATTTTTGTGTCAGTATTCCACCCCAAATAATTGCATTGCTAGGCAAGAGACTCGATCTGTTGCATGACAAAAATGACGTCCTCACCCTCCCTAATCCTCAACATCAAGAGTCGCTTCATTGCAAAGACCTTGTTGGCTAGGGATGTTGACTGGTGAATGGAACAGAGCTTCTTCCACACGTCAGCTGCCAAGTCATAGCCGTGGATGTAGCCTCACTGAGATTCATGCACCGTCGACAATAGGAGCATCAGTGCCTCCGTGTTCTTCCTCGTGAAGGCCATCTTCTCTTCATCCGTTGGGCTCGCATCTTGAACCTCCGTGCCCTTCATGAGGTCCAGCAGTCCCTTATACGCAAGGTAGATCTCAAAATTCCACCGCCACAGCCCAAAACCAGGGCCACCCATGTACTTTTGGATGGGCGAGGACTTTGTCTTCTGCACCATGTTGATCTTGTGCAATGGACAGTCTCAAAGTGCGACGGTGATGTTGTCCGGAGCGACACTCCCGTGCGTTGTGGAAGCTGTGAACATCTTGGTAGGCAGGTCAGGGCTGTGGGCCCATAACCCTTTGTCAAAAATGCTATCTTAGCGTTCCCTGAACAACCTAAGTGTACACAGCTGCTTAGTGCAAAGAGACTTCCAACGGGGTATGTGCTTTGGGTTGCCACAACACCAAAGGAGCCGAATTCTGGTAGAATGCAGACTGCAGAAACTGAGAAAGGCTGAGAACCATCAATGGTTGGTTATCTTTGTGAGATTACATCAGTTTCCTATAGCCTGTGATCTAAGTTTTCCAACGCATCCAAGCACGCCCAAAATGGAGCAGTAGAGCCCCTGCTACGACCGTTAGAGTAACCAATGGTGGAGCCGCCCACCAAGCCCACAAACGGGAGTGACAGGAGGCGCTTTTATGGTGGCCGCTCGAAGCGCACTTCCTGTCATCCCAACGTGGGGAGAGGATTGCCGTAGTCCAGAAGACCATCCACATCCCTTTTTTTCATAACCCATGTGCCCTTGGAGCTCATTCAGGTCGAACTCAAATCACTGGTGGTGGAGTTATCCCGTCACCAATGACGGAACCCGGATTCCACCTGAACTTTGTATGGAGCTATCTTTCTGAATTCTCAACCAAATCGACCAACAGCAAGCTTGAAACTGCATCGAAAAATCCAAGGAGTCAAAATCTGCAATCAGATCAAACTTCCAACCACTCTCTAGTGGTCCAACCAGGAAAACGGCAAACGACATCCATGGCAGGGGCATTTTTTTGACATGCACATGGCAGAGATTGTAATTCTCCTGTGTGAGAGTTTAACTGCCACACATCTTCCTAGGCTAGGAGTGTTCTAGTAAGTGAGCATTGACAGAGTGGCTCTTCCAGCTTGATTCACCAAATAAGGCGTACTTAGGCTTATCAAAAAGCTGTACAAATGTACTTTCTCATGAATGAGTCAAACCAGGCATTTGTGCTCTCTACACAACTTCACATGCCTATGCATTTTTGTCTGTGCAACCTACAACTTGTCTCTTACATACAATTGTTCCTACCTAGCAGCTCCTGGTGAGCCTGGTCACCTCCCTGAGGGGTGCCCAAGTTTCTATTAGCACCGCGATATAGTTCCACAGTAGCTTGAAAATTAAAGCAGAAAACGTTTGATGGTAGTGGTGATCACTGGTTTTTGGCCTGTTCTGCACACTGGAAGTTGATTTCAAAGTGAATACACAGTAGGCTTTGGACAGTATTCAAAGTTTTAAAAAACGAAACAATTTCTACAATTGATTGTGTAGGATGTACCATGGTACAACTGAAGTATTGAGGTTTTTTACCACTATCGTTCGCAACATGGTAGCCTTACAGGTACCAGTATCCGTTGAACCGGTATGAGTAGTGTGGTACTTGAATACCATGGTAACTTGGTACAACAGTACTCAGTACTGCAGTCTTCCATCCCTGGGTATCACTTTCCAAGGGCATGCATGCATTTGCCATCTGGCACAATAACATCCAGCTGCTCAGGAATTTTCTTGAAGACAGCTCGGATGTGAAGCTCTCCAAAGGTCTGCTTCCGTGGTGTGACTAGCTTATTCTGACAAAAGTGCTCCTGGTGCATGAGGATTGCATTAGTTGGTGCTTTAAATTCCTCTTTTCTTGCTTGCGTGCTCTGGCGAGTCTCATCTACCATGGCATGATCTCAGGTGTCACTGGTGTGACACTCAGATGCATGGTTGTCTCATGAGTTGAGGTTTCTGATAAAGGCCTGTGCAAATGGTTTGGTGACACTCTCAGTCCTAGAAGACATGATTGGTGTGAAAGTGTACATCTGGATGGTACTAGTATGCATTAAATTCATCAATGTTGTACATAGTATTGGTCTACATGGTGGGAGGGAGCAGGCATTTTCTTGGAGGGGAGGGCAGAAGGGACATGTCTGAGGGGACTGCTTTTTAAAAGGCGCACATATTGATGGCAATGGATCCACTCTTTACATAGACTTGTGTATGGTTGTATGTATATTTCTGAGAGCTTATATGGGTTGGATGAAAGAGGGTCGTAGGTGGAGAAGGGGTTTATCTAGCTTGGAAGAGATCATGTACATCTACATGATTCTATTGTATGGTACATGGCCTTTTGTTGTGCAGTTTATTTCTACATGGTGGGAGAAAGAGGGCAGGTTGAGGGTGGGGGGGGAGGGGGGAAGGAGAAGGGAACTGTGTGATGGACGTGCATGAAAAATTTCACATTGTGATGAAAGTGGAGACACTTTTTATGCAAACTAGTGCGTAGTCAAACTGATGGAAACCGGGGCAGCCCTCAGGGAGGTGATCAGGCTCACCAAGAGCCACCTAGGTAGGACCAACTGTTTGTGAGAGGGAGTTGCAGGTTGCACAGACAGAAATTACAGAAGCGAATGTAGGTTTGCAAAGAATGCGAATGTCTGAATTGACTCTTGAGTGAGAAATTACATTATCACAGATTTCTAAGAAGCCTAAGTACGCCTCATTTAGCACATGGAGCTGGAAGAATCACTCTGTCAAAGTTCACCTACTAGCCTAGCGGGATGAGCGGCAGTCACACTCTCACACAAGAGAATTACCATCCCTGCCATGTGCACAACAAATAACCTTGGCGGAGTCTTTCCTTGAAGCTCCCTGAAAGTCCTACTGCCACCTTTCTACCTTGAAGGCCGCTCCAAACCTCCTTGGCCAATAATTCTGGCCAACACTTGAACGGGACCCATTGCCACCAAACCTTTAAAATCCATCTCCCTCAAACGGACTCCGAATCGAGTTCCGTAAAGTGCTACAGAATCAGCAAAACATCCTCTATTCACTGTTGTGATCTGATCACTTTTATAGAGCAACCCACTTTGGTCACTTTTTTTGGCACTCCATATTCAACATTCTCCCACTTTGCAAAAACAAAAATCACACAAGTCCACACTGTCCCCTCAGCTGCTGAAAGCAGTGCGCTGCCAGCAGCTTGGTCAGGAAGTCTGCCAGCATCATGCTTGAAGGGCAGAACTTGATCTGCACCACCTCCTTTGCCACGATTTCGCTGATGAAGTGATATCGCAAGTCAATGTGCTTGGTGTGGGCGTAAAACTTTGTGTTATTGGTCAAACCAATGGCGCTCATCTTGTCATAGTAGATAGTCATTGCTGTGGCCTGCTGCTGTCCAAGGCTTGCCAGCAGCTCACGAAGCCACACGGCTTCCTTTGCTGCTTCACTCAAGGCGAAGTACTCAACTTCGGTGGAGGAGAGGGCAACACATCCTTGCTTCTTTCTCCTCCAACTGATTGCACCTCCCCCAAGTACAAAAATGAACCCACTGGTCGACCTCCTTGTGTCCAGGTCACCTCCCCAATCTGCATCGCTAAAGCGGATGAGGATGGGGCTGTTGTTGCCGTTGAAGGTGAGGCAAAGGTTGCTTCTGTTGTCAAGGTAGCGCAGCATGTGCTTGACAGCCTCCCAATACGGCATGCCCGGATTCGCGCAAAACTTGCTGAGCACACCCAGTGCTTGGTTGATGTCAAGGCGCATACCGACTGTTGCATACATGAGGCTCCCAACTGATGCTTGGTACGGCACTGCTTCCATGCGGCTTCTCTCTTGTATGCCGCGGAAGGTCTGTGTCATGCTCAGCTTCGCTCCCACTTCCAGTGGTGTCGCTGCTTTGCGCGCTCCTGCCATGTTGAAGCGCTTGACTATGTCACTCACGTACATGCTCCGCGACAACTCTAAAGTCTGTTGCTGCCGTTCGCACTTGACCTGAAGGCCAAGGTAGTAACTGAGCTCTCCCATGTCCTTCATGTCGAACCTGGCAGCAAGGGACTGTTTCACATCGTCCAAAAGAGACTTGGAGTCAGATGCAATGAGCAGATCATCAACATAGAGCAAGATGATGACCTGGCTTGCCTCTTGCGTGTGCCCATAGACTGCACAGTCAGCTTCACTGCGCACAAAGCCAAGGCCAGCCAGCTGCTCATCCATCTTGTGGTACCATGCTCGCGGGGCTTGCTTCAGGCCGTAGAGGGCCTTCACAAGCTTGCACACCAAATCCTTCTTTCCCTCGACCACATACCCTTTCGGCTGCTCCATGTACACATCCTCTTTGAGGTCAGCATTCAGAAAAGCACACGTGACATCCATTTGGTGGACCTCCCAGTCCATAGCAGCAGCAAGAGCGAGGATCGCTTGGATGGATGGGAGCTTTGCGACAGGTGCAAATGTCTCATTGTAGTCCACACCCTCAGTCTGTGCATACCCCTTTGCAACCAACCGTGCTTTGAACCTGAGCACCTTACCATCTGCACCACGCTTGCGCCGGAAGATCCACCGGCATCCGATCACCCGGCTGCCACGTGGAGCTTCCTTGAGGGTCCAAGTGCCGTTCTTCATGAGCGCACCATAGTCCTCATCTGTTGCGGCACAACAATCTGCCGCCTCAATGCTGTGCATGGCTTCAGCAAATGTGGCTGGGTCATCAGTGACTGTGAGGAAGTGAAGCTCGAGGTCAGACCACTCCGTTGGTTGTGGAACCGTGCACAAGTTTACAAGCTCTTCCAGCGGCCTCTGTTTGCTTGCGAGGCGCTCGGATCGCCTCAGCGGCTCCCCACTATCCTTTGCACCTTTGTTGATGCATGCAAATTGTCGTGGCAGCTACTGTATGTTACTTTGTTGCTCCTCCTCATCCGATTTGGCTGCTGACTCCTTCTCCTTCTGAGCTCCCTCCACCTCCTTGTCCTTACCGCTTTCACCGCCATCTTCCGCACCGTCCTCTTCTGCTACTGGAACTTCTCCCACTTCAGGTACAAGTGCTAGAGCAAGTGGAACTGCTGCCATAGGGCTCCAAGACCAGCCCTTCACATCCTCTTGAAAGACCAAGTCACGGCTGTAGATGATCTTTTGTGCAGTGAGGTTGTAGAGGCGATATCCTATGGTGTCGTAGCCAAGGAAGGCGGCCTTCACTCATATTGCGTCTAGCTTGTTACGGCTCTCGATAGGCACGTGCACGATTACACCACACCCAAAGACTTTCAGGTGCGTCACTGTTGGCTTACGTCTCGTCCGCGCCTCCTCTCGTGTCATCAACGACACGGCGCACGTGGGACTCCTGTTTTTCAGGTTGACCGCTTCCGCCCAAGAGGTTGGTGGGAGCTCCACGTCTTGGAGCATGCTGCGAACACGCTCCATGAGTGTGCGGTTTGCACGTTCAGCCACGCCATTCACCTGCGGTGCTCGAGGTGGGGTGACCTCGTGTTTAATCTTGTGACGCTTCAGGAAGGTGCGGAATTCGTTGGAGAGGTACTCTCCTCCATCATCGATGCGAAGCACCTTCAACCGCCTGCCACTCTCATTCTGTGCAGCAGCAATCCACGCCTTGAAAGCATCTAAAGGGCGCATTGTTGCCAGCCAAGAAGGACACCCACATCTTCCTCGACTTGTCATCAATGAGCGTGGCAGAGTACAACTTGCCCGACAGCGACAGTGATGGCATAAGACCAGACAAATGAGGGTGAATGAGTGAGAGAAGCTCAGCCGCCCCCTTCCCTTCCCCCGTGAAAGGAGCACGGGCTTGCTTGCCTTCAATGCAGCTCTCACAAGCCAATGCACCAGGTTTCTTCACCCCCTTGAGCTCCAGGCCACGGACCATCTGCTGCATGGAGATGATGGCGCCAAAGCCGAGGTGACCAAGCTGGCGGTGCCACAGGCCGATGTCATGTTTTCTCTCTCTCGCCGCCAACGCTGGATCGGCTTGCTTCTCCGATGCCACGTAGAGGCGGTAAAGAGCTTCCTCCTTGATTGCTTTTGCAAGAACATGGCCTGCACGGGCAGAGATGGTGCAGCCACCATTTTCAAAGGAAACCTGCATGCCTTCGGAGATGAGAGATGCGATAGAGAGGAGGTTAGCTACCAACCCCGGACATGGAGCACCCCCTTCACACGACGTTCCACGTGCTTATCCTCAACGGAAGAACAAAACACAATCTCAACCTCCCAAACCGCCATGTGCACATGATTGTCCCCCATGTACACCCGACGAGGCTCAATGGCAGTGTAGAAGACAAACCACTCCCGGCGACACGTGATGTGCCGCATGGCTCCCTAGTGGATGACCCAAAACAAGGCGATGTTGTCAGAGATGTGCAGGACCCGGATGGTGGTCACAAATCCACCCTCCCAATCTGTTGCATTCGCAGAAGTGTCGGAATGCTTTCCCGCTCCTGCTCAAGCGGCAAGGTCAGCCTTCTTCTTCCGGCATTCGCGCACCCAATGGCCCGGCTTCTTGCAATAGTGGTAATTCCCCTTTTTCTTCCCTCCTCCGCCGTTGCCCCTGGTTGGTGCAACACCACCCCCATGACCAGAGTTGGTGATGAGAGCGAAGTCCAGTCTGCTTCCTCCCTCATCTCCCTTGCGCCTCTCTTCCTCAAACAGCAGGCTCTCCTCCACATCATTAAGGGAAAGCTTGTCGCCGCGCTGGTCTAGCGCAACAATGTGAGGAGTGTAACTGCTAGGAATGCCAGAGGGGATGGTTAGCATAAGCACACGCTCCTTGACCGGGTCCTCAATTGCAGCAAGCTGGTCAGAGAGAGACTTCACCATGTTAATGTAGTCAATCATGGATCCGGACTCATCTATGTTCACAGTGTGAAAGCGACGATGCAGCTGCATATTCATGAGTATTGAATTTGAAGCATAAGTTCACTCAAGCTTTTTTCAAACCTCCTTTGGCATGAGGATGCCACAGACGAGGAGTTGTTGCCGTTCGGCGAGGTGGAGGTAGATGGTTGCGAGTGTGTGGTCACGCTTCTCGCGGTAGGTAAGGGTCTCCCCAGGGGAGAGGGAGCTTTCTGCTGGTTCTTTCTCCTTCACATCCATCTGGATCCAGAGACCCTTCTTCATCAGCACCATCTTCATCTTGTTGCTCCAGTTGAAGAAGTTCTTGCCTTCGAACCTGACGATGATGACGCCTGCCACCACAGAAGCAGATGTCGTCAAGATAGTGCAACGTTCACCCCACAAACGGCTCTCTCACATAAGAGGGTGCAAGGAATGCCTCAGGTATGAGACAAAGCCTTGTTCTAGCTGTGATACCACTGAGGGAAACTAGGGCAGCCCTCAGGGAGGTGATCAGGCTCACCAAGAGCCGCCTAGGCAGGACCAACCGTTTGTGAGAGGGAGTTGCAGGTTGCACACACAGAGTTTACGGAAGCGAATGTAGGTTTTCAAAGAACGTGAATGTCTGAATCGATTCTTGATTGATATAGTAAATTAGCACAGCTTTCTAACAGGCTTAAGTACGCCTCATTTGGCACATGGAGCTGGAAGAACCACTCTATCAAAGTTCACCTCCTAGCACACTCCTACCCTAGCAGGATGAGCGGCACTCACACTCTCACACAAGAGATTTACCATTCCTGCCATGTGCACAACCAATAATCTTGGTGGGGACCTTCCTTGAAGCTTACTGAAGGCCCTTATTACACCTTTCTACCTTGAAGGCCGCTCCAAACCTCCCTGGTCAATAATTCTGGCCGTCATTGGTGCTGGTAGTGCAGGAGCCGTCACTTGAACCGGACCCATTGCCACCAAACCTTGAAAATCCATCTCCCTCGAACAGACTCCAAATTGAGTTCCGTAAAGTGCAATAGAACCAGCAAAACATCGTCTATTCACTGTTGTGATCTGATGATTTTTATCGAGCAACCCACTTTGGTCACATTTTTTGGCACCTCATATCCAACACAAACATTTCTGTTTTCTGGAGTGTTTGGATGGATTGGGGTGAAAGGGAGTGGGAATTGGACAAGGGAGGGTGAAAAAATCCAATTGAAAAATACAGAAGTATGAAAATTGATATCCAGATTTGTATCTTCATTAGGGCATGATGTTCTTGAGTTTGCTTTCCTCTCATAAACTCACTTCTTGGATGATACAATCCTTCATACACTCACATAATACAATTTTGACCTTTTCTAACCCCTTTTATTTGCCCCCTCTCTGTGAAAGATGGGATAGTATGAGGAGATAAAAATGAGGGAGTGAAAAAGGACAAAAATTGCAATGGTGCGTGAGAATGTACTAGTGTACACTGAGAAGAGATTTCATAGAAGTGGTTTGTTAGCTTGTGGTTTTTTATTTGGATTCTCTTTTCAAGAAAAAAACTCATTGGATTAAAATCTAAAAAAAAAATCAATTGGACTCCCGCACCCTGCCACATAAAGTGGAAAACTCTGTCTGGAAATGAAATCCACAAATTGGGTAAGGAGGGAGACGTTTCATTTCAGTTGTAAATAAAGTGTACTGGAGTGTAAGATTCGATTATACATCCACTTTTGCATTCTTAATTCTTCATGCACGCAGAAGATGCACTTCATTTCTTTTGGATCTCCTCTACTTTCCTTCTCCCAACAACATGGAATTGAATGATGAGGATTTATGAGAGTGTACAAATAAATGACTCAGAATTCAATGTGAGAAATAATAGTCTACATTGAGGAGAAATCTCATGAAAATGGTGGGTTTTCACGTCCAGAAGTTAACTATTTGAACATATCATTATTTTTCCTGTGATCAACTCCTTCATACAAATGCCTTATACACTTTTGTATTTTGAAGTACCCCTCCTGAAAAGTGAATAGTGTATGAGGAGAGTTTATGTGAAGTCAGTATCAAAATGAATGTACAACCACATTTGTGTACACTTAGGAAGCGTTTCACAGAAGGGGTCACATCATGCAAAAACATCTACTTTTCAGGTAGATATTCCTTCATTGCATGATACAAACGCTAAACAAATTCTTATGAATTTCACCCATCTCCGTCTCACAAATGAAAGTGAAATTTGAAAAGAACATAGATGAATAAAGGCCATCGGGAGAATTTTTGAAGGATTGTATCATGCAATAAAGGGCTCTATACCTGAAGAATGAATCTGTGTGCATTATGTGACCCCTTTTATGAAAATGTAACTCAATGTACAAAAATGTAGTTCTTCATGCAAATGTCTCATTCAAGACACGTGATGTCTCGTTCTTTATAAAACATCATTCAAAACAAAACAAGACATCTCTCTCTCTCTCTCTCTCTCTCTCTCTCCCTCTCTCTCTCTCTCTCTCTCTCTCTCTCTTTCTCTC
>SZWC01002685.1:100090-135993 GCA_023375785.1 Penium margaritaceum
TCTCTCTCTCTCTCTCTCTCTCTCTCTCTCTCCCTCTCTCTCTCTCTCTCTCTCTCTCTCTCTCTCTCTCTCTCTCTCTCTCTCTCTCTCTCTCTCTCTCTCTCTCTCTCTCTCTCTCTCTCTCTCTCTCTCTCTCTCTCTCTCTCTCGCCCCCCCCCACAATCTCTCTATCTCCCTCCCTCTATCTCTCTCCCTTTTCCACCCGCTTTGTGCAGTATGTGGTGGCACTTCCATACCACGTGCTTGTGCTGGTCCGTGGTGGCATTTTCACTCTGAAATTTTAAGGAGGTTGTTCTAAAAAAAACAAGACATCAGAATGAGAGTGGCAGGCGGTTGAAGGTGCTTCTCACCGATGGTGGAGGAGAGTACCTCTCCAATTACTTCTGCACTTTCCTCATGCGTCGCGGGATCAAACACAAGGTCACCCCACCTGGAACGCCGCAGCTGAACAGCGTGGCTGAATGTGCGAACCGCACACTCACGGAGTGTGTTTGGAGCATGCTCCAAGACGCGGAGCTCCCACCACACTTCTGGGCAGAAGCGGTCAACACTACCGTGTACCTAAAAAACCGGAGTCCCACGTGTGCCGTGCCTTTGATGACACTGGAGGAGGCGTGGACGGGACGCAAGCCAACCGTGACGCACCTGAAAGTGTTTGGGTGTGGCGCATTCATGCATGTACCTACCGGAAGCCATAACAAGCTGGACGCAAAGTCGGTGAAGGCCGCCTTCCTCGGCTACGACACCATGGGATACCGCTTCTACAACCTCACTTCTCGCAAGATCATCCGCAGCCGTGACGTCGTCTTTCAAGAGGATGATAAGGGCTGGACTTGGAGCCCTATGTCTACAGTTCCACTTGCTCCCGCACTTGTACCTGAAGTGAGAGAAAAGCCAGTAGCAGAAGAGGGCAGTGTACAAGATGGCAGAGACAGCTGCATCAACAAAGAGGTGGAGGGAGCTGAGAAGGAGAAGGAGCCAGCAGTCAAATCTGATGGGAAGGAGCAACAAAGCAACATACAGCAGCTGCCACAAAAATCCACACGCAAAAAAAAAGGTGCAAAGGACAGTGGGGAGCAGCTGAGGCGATCCGAGTGCCTCGCAAGCAAACAGAGGCCGCTGGAAGAGCTGGTGAACCTGTGTACGGTTCCACCACCAACGGAGTCGTCTGACCTCAAGCTTCTCCTTCTCACAGTCAACGATGATCCGGCCACATTCACTGAAGCCATGCGCAGCGCCAAGGCGGCGGAGTGGCGTGCCGCAGCAGATGAGGAGTATGGTACGCTCATGAAGAACGGGACCTGGACCCTCAAGGAAGCTCCACGTGGCAGCCGGGTGATCAAGTGTTGGTGGATCTTCAGGCGCAAGCGTGGTGCGGATGGTATGGTGCTCAGGTACAAAGCACGGTTGGTTGGAAAGGGGTACGCACAGACTGAGGGTGTGGACTACAATGAGGCATTTGCACCTGTCGCAAAGTTCCCATCCACCCGAGCAATCCTTGCTCTTGCTGCTGCTATGGACTGTGAGGTGCACCAAATGGATGTGACGTGTGCTTTTCTGAATGGTGACCTCGAAGAGGATGTGTACATGGAGTAGCCGGAGGGGTATGTGGTGGAGGGAAAGGAGGATTTGGTGTGCAAGCTTGTGAAGGCCCTCCACGGCCTGAAGCAAGCCCTGCGAGCATTGTACCGCAAGATGGATGAGCAGCTGGATGGCCTGGGCTTTGTGTGCAGTGTAGCTGACCGTGCAGTCTATGGGCACACGCAAGAGGCAAGCCAGGTCATCATCTTGCTCTATGTTGATGATCTGCTCATTGCATCTGACTCATAGTCTCTTTTGGACGATGTGAAACAGTCCCTTGCTGCCAGGTGCAACATGAAGGAAATGGGAGAGCTCAGTTGCTACCTTGGCCTTCAGGTCAAGCGCAACCGGCAGCAGCAGACTTTGGAGTTGTCTCAGAGCACGTACGTGAGTGACATCATCAAGTGCTTAAACATGGCAGGAGCGCGCAAAGCAGCAACACCACTGGAAGTGGAAGCGAAGCTGAGCATGACGCACTTTCCCCGCGGCATGCAAGAGAGAAGCCGCATGGAAGCAGTGCCATACCAAGCAGAAGTTGGGGGCCTCATGTACGCAGCAGTCGGCACGCGCTTTGACATCAGCCAAGCAGTGGGAGTGCTCACCAAGTTTTCCGGGAATCCGGGCATGCCGCCTTGGGAGGCGGTTAAGCACGTGCTGCGCTACCTCGACAGTAGCAGCAGCCTTTGCCTCACCTTCAACGGCAACAACAGTCCCATCCTCATCGGCTACAGCGACGGAGATTGGGGAGGTGACCTGGACACAAGGAGGTCGACCAGTGGGTTCGTGTTTGTACTCGGGGGAGGTGCAATCAGTTGGAGGAACAAGAAGCAAGACTGTGTCGCCCTCTCCTCCACCAAATCTGAGTACATTGCCTTGAGTGAAGCAGCAAAGGAAGACGTGTGGCTGCGTGAGCTGCTGGCAAGCCTTGGACAGCAGCAGACCACAGCCACTACAATCTACCGTGACAACATGAGCGCCATTGCTCTGACCAAGAACGCAGAGTTTCACGCCCGCATCAAGCACATTGACCTGCGATATCATTTCATCCGCGAACTCATGGCGAAGCAGGTGGTGCAGATCAGGTTGTGCCCTTCAAGCATGATACTGGCAGAATTCCTGACCAAGCCACTGGCAGCACACCGCTTTCAACAGCTGAGGGGACAGTGTGGAATTGTGTGATTTCTATTCTCGCAAAGTGGGAGAAGTGGCTCCACAGGACCATGTGCACCATGGTTGAGGCGTGCAGACCTCCGTCGCAACTGGTGTTGCTTGCTTAGCTGCTACTCCTTGTCTGCTTTTGTTGCTGGCTACTTTGCCTCCTGAGCTCCCTCTGCTGCCCTGTTACCACTTCCTTCCACTCGATCCTCTTCAGCTGTAGGCTCTTTGGCTCCGACTGGATCAAGAGCCGATGCAATCGTGTCTACTTCCTTAGGGCCCCATGTCAAGCCCTTCACGTCCTCATTGAATACCACGTCACGGCTGTGGACAATCTTGGGAGCGGCTTGGTTGTACAGGCAGTATCCCATGGTGTTCTAGCCGAGGAAGGTAGCCTTCACACCCTTGACACCCAACTTGTTGCGGTGAGCTTCAAGCACATGTAAAAATTTGCTGCACCCAAACACCTTTAGGTGTGTGACTGGAGGCTTGCTTCCTGTCCACGCCTCCTCTGAAGTCATCATCGGCACGACGGGTGTTAGGCTTTGGTTTTACAGGTACACGGCGATGTTGACTGCCTCTAACTAGAGGTAGTAGACGTGTATGAGAGTGGTTGAGCGATTGAGTAGTGCATCGGTAGAGTAGTAGAGGGGTCAAGAAGTGGAGCGGGCGACAGCTCTGCGTCCTTGAGCATGCTGCAGACACGCTCCATGAGCATGCGGTTGGCACACTCAGCCATGCCATTCAGCTACGGTGTTGCGGGTGGCATTACCTTGTGTCGGATCCCACAGTTATTGAGGAATTCACTGAAGTCATTGGAGAGGTACTCACCTCCGCCATTGGTGCTAAGAACCTTCAGAATCCCGCCACTCTCATTCTGTGCAGCAACCAACCATCCTTTGAATTCGTCAAAACACTCATCCTTCCTGGCCAGAAATGCCACCCATATCTTCTGCGAATTTCCATCAATGAACGCAAAAAATTACAGCTTGCCGGCCAAGGACTTTGATGGCATTGGACCACACACCTCAGAGTGTACAAGAGATAGACGCTCAGCTACTGCCTTTCCATCCTTAGAGGATAGAGAGCGGGCTTGCTTCCCTTTGATGCAGATCTCATAGGGCAACGCACCGGGCTGCTTCACCTCCTTCAGCTGTAGGCCACGCACCATCTTCTGCATGGAGATGATTCCATCGAAGCTGAGGTGTCCAAGCCAGCGATGCCATGGGCCGCTATTGTTGTCTTCCACTCTCACAGCTGCTGCTGAGGCAGCTCCCTTCTCCGATGCCATGAAAAGAAAATAGAGGCAATCATCGTTCTCCACCTTTGCAAGCACCTGGCCCGCACGTGGTGCAATGGTGTAGCCACCATTCTCAAAGCGGACCTGCAGGCCGTGGGAGATGAGAGAGGAAATAGAGAGGAGGTTAGCTGCCAGCCTCAGAACATGGAGTACCTCCTTCAAAGAATATTCCACGTGCTTCCCCTGGACAGAAGCATAGAAAACAATCTCACCCTCTCCCACTGCCACCTGCATATGATTTTTGCCCACGTATTCTCAACGAGGTTCAATAGCGGTGTAGACAACAAACCACTCCTGAAGACAGGTCATGTGCCGAGTGGCTCCCGAGTCAATGATCCAGAACAAGACAGTGTTAGCAGAGACATGCAGGGCCTGGATGATGCTAAAAAGTCCACTCTCCCAATCAGCAGCGTTGGCCAAGGCGTTGGCCTATTTCCCCGTTCCCATGCCAATCGTGATGTCTACCTTCTTCTTCTGAAATTGGCACGCCCAATGGCCTACCGTTGGTTGATAGAGAACCATCCCTGTGACTCATGTTGGTGACGAGGGTTATTTCCAGTCCGTTTCCTCCTTCTCCCTCTTTGCGGCACTTCTCCTTGAATAGAAGGCTCTCCTCCGCGTTATCGAGTGAGATCTTGTCATCATGCTGGTCCAGGGAAAAAATAAGGAGTGTAGCTGCTAGGAAGGCCAGAGAGAATAGTTAGCATGACAACAAGTTCCTTGACAAGGTCCTCAATTGCAGCAAGCTGGTCAGTCAAAGTTTTCACCGTGTTCAGATTAGCGATCATGGAGCCCAACTCAGCCATCTTCATCGTGTGAAAACAACAATGCAGCTACATGTTCATGAGGATTGAATTGGGGCATAGGTGGAATCAAGCTTGTTCCAAGTATCTTTTGAAGTGAGGATGCGGCGGACAAGGAGGTGCTGCCGTTCAGCGAGGTGGAGATAGACGGTGACAAGGGCGCGGTCTCGCTTCTCGCAGTGGGCATGGGCCTCGGCAGCGAAGAGGAAGGTTTCAACAGAGTCAGCCTCAATAACGTGGCTCCAAATTCCCTTCTTCATCAGAATCATCTTTGTGTTGTTGCTATAGTTGAAGAAGTTCGTGCCTTCAAACTTGGCCATGTTGACGCCAGCCACCACAGAAGCGGGTGTTGCCATGTTGACTGCAAGTTGGCCCACAAACATCCTCTCTCACACATCAGTTTGTAGGGGATGCCTCAAGGATGAGGCAAGGCCTTTTCTAGCTCTGATACTACTGATAGAAACTTAGGCCCTCAGGGAGGTAATCGGGCTCACCAAGAGCTGCCGGGGAGGACCAATTGTTTGTGAGAGACAAGGTACAAGCTGCAGAGACAAAAATGCGGAAGCATTTGAAGGTGCGTGTCAAACCAGCTAAGAATGGCTAGTTTGAATCATGGATGAGAAGTTACATTAGCACAGAATTCTAACAAGCCTAAGTATGCTCCATTTGGCGCATGGAGCTGGAAGAACTACCCTGTCAAAGTTCACCTCCTACCACACTCCTAGCCTAGCGGGATGAGCGGTAGTCACACTCTCACATAAGAGTACTACCATCCCAGCCAAGTGTGCGACCAATAATCTTGATTTGGACATTCCTTGAAGCTCCCTCAACTTCTTTTTGCCACCTTTCTACCTTGAAGGCCGCTTCAAGCCTCCCTGGCCAATAATTCTAGCCGTTATTGGTGCTGGTAGTTCAAGAGCCGTCAGTTCAACCGGACCCACCATCACAAAACCTTGAAAATCGATATCTCCCTCAAACAGATGCCAAATCAAGTTCCATAAATTGTTACAGAACCAGGAAGATATCCTCTATGTTGATGAATTTTACTAAGCAACCCACTTTGGTCACTTTTTGGCACCCTATGTCCATCATGCAGTGAATCATACTCTTCTAAATGATGGTGCAGTAGTGGTGTTTCCGTGTAACAAGTGAGGGAAGGTGGGATCACCTTGACAAAAAAACAATTCTGAGGTTTGAAACCGCCCTTCAAAGGTACAGCATGCATATCCTGGGGAAAGGCTGCACGCAGATCCTATCTGCGGAGCTTGAGGAGGATCCAGATCCGGGGGACGGATCCTCCACCTGGATCCGGATTCGGGGATCTGGATCCTAGATCCGGATCCGGAGATCCAGCTCCTCGATCCACAAATCTTTCTATTTGGGAGGTCATTGGTGGGACTAAGTAAATGATAATAATAGAAAAAAGAAACAGGTGAGTGTCGGCCCTCGCAGCCTCTCATGTTTTTAGTGCCAACGTAGGAGCCTCCTCTTGCACTGTCATGGATGGCCCACGCACAGTACACAGGAGTAATTGCTGATGTGGTACACGTTTTCCATATCCGCGCGGCCCATTTGTGGTTCACTTGTATGTGCAATGACTTGAAGTTAGGATGATCGAAAGAAAGTTTGGCAGTTCAAATGTCACGTGTCTGCTTAATCTATTGACCGTTGGCACGGAAAAGAGTTGTATGGAGGACACAAGAATGGCGAGAGCCTCCTTGTTGAGCTTGACCCATGCCACAAGGTCAGCACCCTCCTCCTTTGGTGCTGGGATAGTTCCATCAAAATATCCTAGCAAATCTCTGTCATCCTTGATGATCTCAAACTGCCACTTCTAGAGTGCAAACCCCTCTCCATCAAACTTGAGGATGGGCGAATGATTCCTTGGTTCCCCTGTCCCTTCCAACCCTACAACTACAACTGCTACAGCTGCTTCACCTGTTGTTGATGCCGATGAACCTGTGTTTGAGGCCGCTGGAGGCTGTTGGTGGGAAGAGGAAACTGCTTCCCCTGTTCACGTTGGCCGTTGCAAGAAGATGTTGAGTGATGTAGGCTGATGTAGGCTGATGTCAGCTCCCAAGATAGAAAGGTGCAGATGTTATGCATTCCCCTCCTGCTCATGTTGCCCTGCAAACAGAGAATTTGGGTGAGAGCAAAGGCGCTCTCACTGCTTGTGACCTTAGCGGTTGCATAGGTGAAACTTCCCTAACCAGAGGAGTGGGCCCATAACCCTTTGTTGGCTTCTTCCTTTGTTGACATGTGTCATGCACCCCAAACTTAATCAGGCATACACTTCACCTTCACGAGAACTAACGCCTTAGCATTCCATCTCAAGAAGAGCTCAAGTCGTCAGTACGCAAGAGAGCATCATGCATACGTTACTACTACTCACGTGACCTGGTCATGAAGAACGCGGTGGACTTGCAGCACTACGGAACAAAGAGCATGCTTGCTGACTGCATGACCAAGCCGCTGGAGAGCGACTTGCACTATGCAGGCATTCGTGGATTTGGCATGAGGAGTGCGGCAGAGGAAGGGTGAGCCCCAAGGCATTGATGGAGCCCAGTAAGCGACAGATGGACAGAGGTGCACAGGAGAGATTTGTTGAAATAGTATGCACCTTTTCCAATGCCTAGCTGGCTAGCTACACATACAAAAAAGACATGCACTGCTCTATGGAGTATGTCCCCTTGGTCTGTTCTGAGATGAGCCAGGAATGCACTGCCCATAATGGGTATGTCTCCTGTGGCTCATCATAGGAACCATACCTTTTTGGCTTGGTTGAATAGGCGCCGGAGTCTCAAACCAAAGCTTGCGGGTTCAAACCCCGCGACGGCCACAATTTTCTTTGTGGCCAAAACTGGGACAGGAAGCTTCTAGGAAGCTTACTAGAGCCTGCATTGAGGATGACACTTGGCGGTCTAAGGATGCGCCAAGTAGGACTGTAGGTTGAGGCTGGCTCTAGTGGAGCCACTACAAGCAGAAGTTTTAGCAAAGCTCTGCAAGTATACAAGCCTGTACCTTGCATGCATCCATTTACAATTCTTGCCTTTGAGACTCCTCACAGAATGTCCAACCAAAGGTAGACACTAAAGACCAACATGCGGACTTCGTGAGGTTGCAAACCAAACGAATCTAAAGTGTGGATCCCTCATTCGAGGGTGATATGTTATCTTGGTTGCAATACCAAGAGCGGTTGGCGGCCTCCCATGTCGGGACCCGTTTTCTAGACCGTTGCTATCCGGCGCATTGACAATTACATCGTCTCTCCTTGCCGCATGCAAATGGCGAGTAGCTCTCGCTGCTTGTGCGACCCATTTGCCTGCGAGGAGACAGTGCAGCTATTTTTTAGGTAGAGCCATGCCTCACGTTTGGGTGCAACCTTGAGTGCGTTTAGGTCGTCATCATCCCTATCATCTTCCTCATGGTTGTTACTGTCGCTTCATTCCACACTCTCTTCATCCTCCTCAGAGCCGACAAACTGTTGAAGGGGAAGAATATTCATGTGGGGAACAATGCACATGAGGAGGCGGATAGCACAACCCATCCTCTGTTGCATAGGGCTTCTTGGACTTGGGATTGTAGAGGTACCAAACTTTCTAGTCCTTGGCCCATGCTTTGAAGAGTGCAGCCCACGCCATGTAGATGAGGTCCTCTGTAAAGTGAGGAACTGCAGTGAGAGGGTTTCTGGGACCAGTGTCGAGTGCATGCCCGAGAGGGTTGAAGAAAGACATGATGGGGTTGTAGCAGAGGTGCAATTGGTGACAGAGACTAAGGGCTGAGGCTGGCATTGCGCCGCTTGGTAGAGGCACTTCTTGAGTTCAAGGGCACGAGAAGTGGCCGTGGTCATGGCCAGGTTAGTGGCAGTGGCCTTGGCAGTGGAAGTGGCCTGGGTAGTGGCCGTGGCAGTGGCCGTGGCAATGGCCGTGGCAGTGGCAGTGGCCTGGGCAGCAGCCATGGCAGTGGTCGTGGCAGTGGCCGTGGCAGTGGCAGTGGCCGTGGCAGGGGCTGTGGTAGTGGTCGTGGCAGTGGCAGTGACCTGGGCAGAGATCGTGGCAGTGGCCGTGGCAGTGGATGTGGCAGTGGTCAATGTTGCAGCCACCCACAACCTAGCTCTGTTACCATGTAGAAATGGGAGTGGGAGCCACAGCACAAGAGAGTTCAAGTGGCAAGAGCCCAAGGGTAAATGGTCATTAAGGTCAAAAGTTGTGTACTCAATGAATCCACAGAGAGGGCTTACATACTCTAATCTAACTAGGCTAGCTCCCCTAGTCAAGTTCTCTCACTCAGTCAAGGCTGGTCAGAGCTAACCACCTAGTCAAGTCTTGTCAAGTCTTACAACCTTGTCAAGTCAGACCACCAGGTCAAGCCTTACTATCTAGTCAAGTCTGACCACTAGCTCAAGTCTGACCATGGGGCACAGGGTACCATCCTCCCTCACAGGAAAAACCATCCTGCAACATCGAGGCCTCCAGAGGGCTTGAACCTAGGTCTTCAATGTTAACCATGGACTGCATTCACCACTGGAGCATTTCCTTGTGGTGGCAAGAGCTCGGCTGCAACCAAACCCGAACTTGGACCCTGCGTCCACCAGCCTCACCACACAACCACTTGCAGGAGGTGACTGCGACATCGCTCAGCGGCGTCCCTGGCCCCGTCCTGCCGCGCATGGACACACATGATCAGAGTGACAAATCTCAACACTTTGAGGTCTTCATTAGGTTTCTTAAGCAAGATGATGGAGTATCTTAGTGCAAGTCGAAGGACTAAATTAGGTTATACAGCAAGCATGGGCTAACGGCCGGCGAGACACAAATGATGGCGCGGCCAAGGAGAGGGGAGGCCGTGCGTCATAGGATGTATCCGGGTCTAGCGTGGATGACCACCGACCGCCGGATCCGCATACACTGCACACACACGGCCACATACAAGGCAAAAACATATGTACATGGTTATTACACTCCTTGGCCGAGGGTATCTCATGCATGCAACCAAATTGGAGAAGTTGTATTAGAAGAATTGAGGAGGGTAGGACTTTGGTGAGAAAGTCTGTGAGTTGCTCATCCTCGACCACACACTTGGACCACACCAGCTTCCACTGCCTCATGTACAAAGTGGTTCTCAACACTTACGTGCTTTTTGCGTGGGTGTAACACATCTTCATTGGTTGTGATGTGACGTGCAACTAAGTTGTCCATGTGCACTAGTACAGGTCCCACGGGCATGCCCAATTCCCTCAGCTGTCAACGCAACCACGTGGCTTCACACGCTGCCTCACCCAACGCCATGTACTCTACCTCAGCCACACTTTGTGCAACACAAGATTGTTTGGCACTGCTTTAAGAGACAGTTGTGCCCCAAATACAAAACACATACCTGCCCCGAATTTGTGCATGCCTGTCTTGTGCATAATCACTGTTACAGTATCCATCAAGCAAGATGCTTGTGCCTGGAGTGAAGACAAGACCCAGAGACGCAGTGTCAAACACATAACGCAACAGCTTGAGCAATGTCTTGTGGTGTGTTGTGCGGGATTTCTGGCTGAACTGAACTAGGGTGTTGATAGCACATGAGATGCCAGGTCGAGTGGTGGAGGAGAGGTAGGAAAGACTTCCAATGATCTGTGTGCAAAGAGTAGGATTGGTGTCGGGGTCATAGTCTGTGGTTTTTTCATCAAGAAGGTGAGCATATACATTGGGGCTCATGGGGGAGAGTTTTTGAGGAACATGATGGACCAAGGATCCAAGCCGTGCTGTCAGTTAGGCAATGAACCGACCCTGATAGAGAGTGAGTGTGTGTGTGTGTGTGTGGCTCTATCACGTATGATTGTCATGCATAAGAAGTTGTGTGCCTCTTCTCAGTCTTTCATCTGAAGATGCACAGTGAGCAGTACCTTGGCTTCCTGGATGAGAGACAGTTAGGGGGAGATGATCAAGAGATTGTCAACATATACAATGAGAGAAATGAGAACATTGTTGACCCAACAAATGAACGGGGAGGGATCTACAATACATTGTATGAATCCCGCTTTCTAATGTGCATCGTATCTTGTTCTTCGAACATCGTGGTGCTTGCTTTAACCCATACAGTGCTTTCAACAGAAGACACACTCGGTCAGTGCCATTCTCAAGATCTGGTGGTTCTTCCATGTACAGCTCCTCATCCAAGGGACCATTCAAGAAGGTATTTTTCACATCCATTTGATGAATCTCACAGTCCTCGTGGGCTGCGACCCCAAGTAAGGCATGACTCAATGTGTACTTGCCCAGTGGAGTATACGTGTAGGTAAAGTCTTGACCAGGTGTTTCATGAAGTCCTTCGGCCACAAGGCGTGCCTTGTATTTCTTTAGAAATTTGTGCAAGTCCCTTTTGACCTTGTACACCCACTTCAAGCCGATTGCCTTGCCCAGGTGGGAGTGGGACGAGCTTGTAGCCACGCTCAAGTTGGGCATTCAACTCTTTGGTCATTGCCTTTTCCCATTCTGCAGCAGCAGGACAACTCCTTGCCTCTTCCACTGTCAGTGGCTGTGTGAGGGATGCTTCAATGCTGGTTGTTCCGACGGTGTGATAGAGCTATCTGTAGTGAAATCTTGCAACATTACGTTGCAATCGACAGACAGTGTTAGTCTGTGCTGCAGTGCCTTTGTCAGGTATGGAGGGGGATGTAGGGGGATGTAGGGGTATCTAGTGTTGCGTGGGTGTCAGTGGAGCTCAATGACGCCTCATGGGTGTCATCGTTCTGGTCTGTGGATTGTGGCTGGAATGGCTGCACTCTGTCAACAGGGACCAAGACTGGAACGTGTCCTACACCCGAGCGGGATGCAAATCTGCCCGTCGTTTGAACCACCTTTTCCAAGGGATGAATGAATTTTATAGGTGTCCCTGGGGCACCCAGTTCCACACCTAAGTGATGTATTTAACAGCCTCTTTCCAGAATCCAAAAGGCAAGCCCGACTCAGACAACAAAGTGCGCAGTGTGTCCCCCAGTGCCCTCTGCCACCTTTCAGCCACTCCATTTTGTTGAGGATTGTATGGTGCTGTGGTTTGATGCATAATTCCCTTTGCCTTGAGATCTGTTTCAAGGGAACCAAATAATTCCCCATATCAATCTGTGTGCAAAATGCGGCAAGAGCAACCGGTTTACCGTTCAGCCAGTGGAATCCACTCCATGATTGTTCATTGTGCATCTGCTTTGGTCCTCATTAAAAAGGCCCAATAGAAAAAACTGTAGTTGTCTATGAGTGCCCTTATGTACTATGACGCGTATTGCACTGAGGGAACGGGCATGGGTCCGGTGAGGTCTGCTTGCACTAGTTCTAGTGGGTCCTTACTCACATGTTGAGACGCAGGAAAGCTCTATCAATGTGCTTTACCTTGTTGAAATTCTAGACAAGCTTTCAACTTCAAACCATGGGGAATGTCTTGGGGACTTATACCGAGAGCAAGTTGATGTCTCAAAAGATCAGTGATCAGTTCTGTGTTGATTTGAGTCAGTTGCCAGTGTATGAGGTCAATGTGATACAAATTCGTCCTGATCATTACATGCGCTTGTGCTCGGTCTGATGGAAAGGTGGGACTCTGTGTTGGTCAGTACAACATGTCGTTATGGAGTACCTTTTCAACCAGCAATTCCCCATTTGCACCATAGATTATGCACTTCTGATCACGTGTATGTGTGGACATGTCTGCTTGCTTGTCTAATTGCCCTCCCGAGAGCAGGTTCATCTTTCACCGAGGGACATACCGGAAACCAGTCAGCCACATGACCCCACCAGGTGCTTGGAGCGCAATATTCCCAATTCCCTTAACCCTCAGCACCTCCTCAGATCCTGTCCGGACACCATGCACATCATGTGTAGCGTACAACGATACAAACAGGCGAGGATGCGGGGACATGTGATGTGAGGGTGTTGTGTCAATAAACCGTCTGTGTATGGGCAGCGTGTGCGATGTGGTCACATGTGTGTACCCAAGTCGTGGACCCGGGTGCTGAGGTGTTGTTGAGGGCTCTGGCGGGCGCAGATCTGGAGGTGTCCCCAGAGATTCACCAGCAGGCACAGCCTCCATCGTGTCGTAGACGCGATGTACCCATTCAGGCACTGAGACTGGTACCGTGGCAAACGGCGGGACGTAGTAGGGTGCGGGATATACAGTTGGCACTAGGATTGGCTTCTGCTACTGCAGCTGCTGATGCATGTACTACTGCTGCGAGGACACTCCCACAGTTGCTGCTGCAACCGACTTACCTGCTTATTGTCCAGGCATGTTAGGTCCTCCTGTCTGCAGGGGTGGAAAGTATGCCAGGCGGAACTGTTGTTGCTGAGGCTGCTGCTGCCACTGTTGCTGTTGCCGCCGCTACTTCTGTGGTTGCTACAGCTATTTCCTTGCCATCATTTGGTGTTGGAGTGTGCGTCACCTATGCCAAAAGTACCCAGTACGCTTACAATGGCAGCACCGCTGTGTCTCATTCTTGTCCCGCCAGCCACCACCACGACCGCCACCACGACCGCCACCCTAGCCTCCGCTGCCATGGGAACCTCAGCCGCCACCTCCAAGGCCTTCAGTTTTTGCATAGGTGGTGTGAGCAGCAGCTTCACCCACTGCAAAGGTGCTCTGGTGCGTATATGCGGCTGGTGCGGTAGACGACAAGTCGCAGGCTTTACCTTTAAGGATGCCTTTGAAATTCTACAGTTCCTTGAAGACAGCCAAGAGATCAATATCCTTGATCTCGGCCACTAGATGGCACCGAACGATGTTACACTGAAATTCCCTGCACTATTTGCCGAGGTGGAGCAACACGACATCCAACCACTCAAAGATGAGTCAAACTGAACTCAACGTCTTGGCTGTGGATTACCTCCTCCTTGTGTATTTCGTAGAGTTGGTATGCCTTATGCACGCTCTCATAGCCAAGGAAGAGATACGGCTTTTCCCGTGGCTCTAGCTTGCTATTGTGTCACTGCACAGTCTGCACCATTGCATGCACCTTACACCCAAATACTTTCAGGTGTGCCACACTTGGCTTGCAGCCGCTCCAAACCTCCTGTGGTGTCTTTTAGCTGGTATTCTCCTTCATCATCACCATCAGGTTGAGGTTGATGGTGTAGCTCACCGTGTGCATAGCTTCTGCCCAAAAGCTTTACGGCAATTCCGCATCCACCAATATGGTCCGTACCATGTTCAGCAGTGTGTGGTTTGCCCGCTCTTCCACGCCATTAGACTGAGGTGAACATGACATTGTTTTTTCCCATTTGATGCCCTCCTCCTTCATCCACCCGCTACAGCCCACGTACTCTCTGCCGTTGTCGCTGCGTAACGCTCTGACCTTCTGTTCACTCTGCCTCTCCACGGCAGCAACGTACTCCTTCAGCCGGTCCAGGACCTCACCTTTCCACTTCATGAATAACACGTAGACTTTTTTACTGTAGTCATCAATTAAGGTGAAAAACAACATGCACTGCCCTTTGAAGCCTTCTTGAATGGTCCGTACATGTCGTTTTGCACGACCTCCGATAGGTCCAAGGTGTGATTCACGTTCTATTGAGCGGTTTGTACCGTGCCTTGCCCAAAATCCAAGGCCCGTATTTCTTGTGCACTACTATATCCGTCACCTCTTCCGCACCGTCGGTGACAGGGCCACGTACCAGCTCGCGCTTTGTCGTCTCCTTTAGGATTGCAGGTGAGGAATGCCCCAGTCGTTGGTGCCAGAGCTCCAGATCAGCCCCCCCCTCCTTTGGCAAGGTTGACGATGCGTTCCTGCAAGTCTGTTGAATCTGTCATTGTGGGGAAATGGCTAAGTATCTGGTCAAGTTGCAAGGCTACGATGCCGTGAGCAACAGCCAGAAGCCGTATGAAAACCCTTGAGATGTCGATCATGTGATGAACTGCTACGACCGGCTTCACTGATCTGCGTTTGTTAAGGCATCGAGATGTCACACCTAAAAGGAATAATGTCCTATCCCTTACGTACACAAGTCCCTGAACTACACCAGTGGTCATTTCTGTCATTACATTAATGGCCTACCGTGCATGGACTTCAAAATCTGTATGCTGATTGGTCGAGGACATTTTGGTCACTTGTCCTGATCTCGGGTGTTCCGTTCCAAAAGGCTTTAACCACTTTCTTGAATGGTCGACAGAAGTGTTGCGGAATGTATCGATGTTACGGTATGGCTTGGTCAACTTCTTGACGGTGCTAGAGTTTTATGATTCCAATGTGTTCTAAAAGCACCTCGAGTTTTTGGTGGAGCTTTTCAAAGCAGCCACTCATGGTGCAACCTTGCATGTGTCACTTGGCTTGAGCATCAAGGACCCAACAATTCCTCATTGTAGTTATTGTCAGTGTATGCATGTGCTTGACTTGTTTGTCAATTTTCATTGAAGTACAATTACTTCTTAAGGCAAATTGCCCATTTGTCTTGAATCCTTAAATATTCTACTGCTCCGCAGCTAATCCCTGTGAATCACCTATGTTTTTCTCAGTGTGAAACCTGTTATTAATGCACAACGGTGTTGGAGGGGAAGCCAATGCATTAACTACCAAACAAGAACCTCACACCAGTCTTCAGCATACCTGCACTGTTGAGAAGATTGCATTTCTCATGAAGACAACAGTGAATGGAGCGAGAACATCCGGCAACAAGCAGCAAAAAATGGTGAAGACTCTGGCAATGGAGGATCAACAGAACACGAACAACAATTCTCTTCAGGCAAACCATAAAACAGTGGCAGAGTTTGCAGTGAATGGCACAACACCGATGCATTTATGAACAATCACCCTCAAAGTATGTACTCATGTTCTGGTGTACATGCTTGGTTGACATATCAGGAACGTTCATAGAAGTTTCATGGTCGACTCTTTTTCATTTCCTGGCACCAATGATGTTTTACCTATTTTGTTGAATATGATTGAACTCATGGTGAAAAGAAAGGTAACCTAATTTATTCCTTAATTTCATACCTTGCCACATCTGAAATAACGTAACTTACATGTTCCTGTCCGGTTGTCTTTGCATCTCGTGAATGGGGTTCTCTGGATTGCGAGAGACTTTGTTGCACAAAAACACATTGCTTGCCTGGGAACCTACTGGGTCCTGATGTTGCAGGGCTCAACAGGTTCCCTTCTATTGTATGGGGGATTCTTGGACCCTCCCTCATGCATACCGCTCACAAACCAGGTACTTGAATACCCAAACCGCAAACAAAACCATCCCCTAATCACACCTGGAGTTGTGGGCTTTGTGTTTTTTGCGTAACCATGCTCCTGTTGGTCCCCGTGGTAGCTGGGGAGTTTGAGAGGTGGTGTATGTGGGAGGAGTATGAAATAAAACACTAGTGTAGTCTCATGAGAGAATTTCCAGGAAGTTGCAAGGTATACACTTGTGTACAGTTCTCAAATATTGCCAACCCCTCATACACTTGCCTCATACTCTCAGGGGGGATGGCATGGACTGAGCAATGTCGGCGGACCCGTCCCTCCCCTCCCCAAAAAGAAAAAGTATATGATACGAGTGTATGAGACCGTGTATCTGGGGGGGGGGGGGGGGGGGGGTAGTTAAAGAAGACACTAGTGTACTCTCATAAGAGAATTTTCGGGAAGTCGCAAAATGTACACTTGTATACATTTCACAACTTCCACCTGATACATCTCCTCATACACTCTCCTTACACTCTCCGGGAGGGGAAGGGGTGAGCGATGTCGGTGGACCCATCTCCCTCTCCTCCCAAAACAGAAAACGTATGAGGCAAGTGTATGAGGCAGTGTTTGTGGGAGGGGGATTAAAAAAGACACTAGTGTACTCTCGTGAGGGAATTTCAAGGAAGTCACAAGATGTACACTTTTGTACATTTTGTGTCTTCCGCCACATACACCCCCTCATACACTTGCCTCATTCACTCCCGGGGAGGGAGGGGACACCAAGTGATTTTGGCGGACCCCTCCCCCTCTCCTGAAAAAAGGAGAAGTGTATGGGGCGAGTGTATGAGGCAATGTATGTTGGAGGAGTATTCAAGAAGGCACAAGTGTAGTCTTGTGAGAGAATATCCAGAAAGTTACAAGATGTACACCTGTGTACAATTTGCGATTTCCGCCACATACACCCCATCATACACCCCATCATACATTGTCCTCATACACTCCTGGGAGGGGAGGGGGATAGACCAAGCAATGCCGGCGGACTCGTCCACCCTCCTCAAAAAGAGTAAGTACATCAGGCAAGTATGAGAAGGTGTATGTGGAGGGGGATATTCAAGAAGACACATGTGTACTCTTGTAAGATGATTTCCACGAAATCGCAAGATGTAAACTTTTGTGCATATCGTGACTTTTGCCACAAACACCCCCTCATGCACTCGCCGCATACACTCCGCGAGGGACGGGGGACGAGCAACGTTGGTGGACCCATCCCCCCTCCCCAAAACAGAAAACTTGTATGAGGTAAGTGTATGAGACAGCGTGTATGGGAGGGGATAACAAAAAATACACTAGTGTACTCTCATGAGAGTATTTTCAGGAAGCCACGAGATGTACAGTTGTGTACATGTCACGAATTTTTCCACATAAACCCCCTCGTACACTCGCCTCATACACTCTAAAGAGGGATGGGAGGGAGGGAGGGACCGAGTTAATTCGGTGGACCAGTCCTCCCCTCCAAAATAGAAATTGTATGAGGTGAGCATATGAGAAGGTGTATGTGGGGGGGTATGAAAAAAGACACTATTGTACTCTTGTGAGAGAATCTCCATGAAGTTACGAGATGTACACTTGTGTAAAATTTGTGAATTCTGCCACATACTCTACCTCATACACTCATCTCATACACTTGGGGGAGGGAGGGGGAGGGGAGGGGGGGATGGACCAAGCAAAGCCAACAAACTGGTCTTTCCACTCCCTTAAAAAACAAGATAATGTCTGAAACAAGTGTATGAGACTGAGTATTGAAAATAGACACTAAAGCACTCGTGTCAGATATATTCAAGGAATGTACACTAGTGTATGTTTTGTGAATTCCACCACAAACACTCCCTCAAACACTTGCATCATACACTCTGCGGGGAGGGGGGGAGGTACGTCCGATCAAGCATCCCATACATGAGGAAAAGTTTCCTGAACATACGCAAAATTGTCTCGTATACGGAGGAAAAAACCTGGAAGACAATGCACGTGGTCTCTCTAAATGTGTACGCAAACTAGGTATTACAACAAAATCTTCACAGACATGTAATGGTCTAAATAACAATAATCTCTTTATGGTCCTTGTAACCTTCTAGGAAGCTACCTTTCTATGCAAGTATCTATCTACCGATGACTCCGACAGCCAACCCGGTGACGGACCCCTCAGGCTCGGCAAATCCTTTGCCCCTCCCACTGCCTGCCGGAAGAAACCTGGCATGATGAGAGGCACCGACCGATAAGCTCTTATCCACAAAGATTTTTACCAGAAGTTGTCAAGACTCAAGAGCTGGAGGGCCCATCTGCTCTAACAACTCAACACGAAAATGAAAGAGCTTCAGAATTCATGTGTCATGAAACATTATTCACCGAGAGGAATATCCAAATCTCACCAAAGCCCCACATTTGGCCGGTACTCCCAGAGCCTTTTGATCCTACAAACATAAAAGACCCGACGGTCACAATGTCGCTGACCAGTTTTGATGAGTACTTCACCCTCGCTAGGGTCAACAACGACAGAAAGAAGATGGACTGCGCAGCCTCACTTTTTTGTGGCACGGATTTACGTTTGTTTCCTGATCTAAAGACCATCCAACAGTACCATGAGACATACAGAGCTGGATCGATGGCTCTTGCGACCGCTCCTAGGCCGTCGTCCACAAGTGTTCTACATCACGAGCAGATGATTCCGATGTGGCATGAGTCCCTCACACCACCGGAGGCCTGGAACGACTTCATGCATGGTCACCCAGAGATACCTGGACGTCCCAAATATTTGTGGACGTTGGCCAATCAGCGACCCCCTCCACCTTTTTCGGGTCCATGGTGATCCACCCACCACCAATGATGTGGCCCAAAAACTCGATAGAACAGTGACTGATGTCCATTGTGCTCCTCCAGAATGTTCCTATACATCATGATGTTGTCAAGATACAAGCAAAACGTTTTTTCATCGCCGCCATAAATGTTGCAAGGGTGTTTGTGAGTCCAGACGGCATGACATGTAAAGTTGAAGTATCCCTATCTAGTGCAAGATGTTGTCTTCTCGACGCCCTTTTTTTTATGCATGAATCTAAAATAGCCATTGCATAGGTCAATTTCATTGAAATTTTGGGCAACATGGAGTTGGTCAAAAAGTTCATCTGCTTACGAGAGGGGAGAGCGGTTTTTTATGGTGATGTTGTTTTACACTCAGTCATCTACGCACATCCACATTTCTCTTGTTTTCTTTTTCACAAAAATCATTGGTGCTACGTAGGGTGGCCTAGAGGGTCGGATGAACCTCTGCCCGAGCATCTCATCTAGCTGCTTTTTTAATATCAGTCAGCTCATGATCGCTCATCTGATAGGTTCCCTTCACCACCGGTCTACTGTCCAACTTCAGGTCTATCTGATAGTCGATGTTGTATTTCTGTAGTAAATCTTGGGACATTTTGTCGAGAAAAACCGCTTCAAACTCCTCAATGAGCTTTGTAACCTCTTTCCATACGGCTGCAAACTTCTCAAGTGCTGATGCCATAGATGTTGCATAGGGACCTGCAATTTCTTCCGCTTCCCCTGCTTCCACGTGGACTAGCCATGCTTGAGGTCTTCGTTTCAGTATCGCTTGGCCACGTCTAGAGATACCGGTTGGCTTTTTGTGGTTGTCATAACTTCCTCTACTACTTTCACTTCTGTTGCTTCCCATAACCATTGTTGCGTCATGGGTCGTTCAACTAGAGGCATGTGTCGCTTTCTGCCATTAGTGCTGACATAGACAACTTCGTTGTTCCACTCAAAATGTGGATTGTGCTGGTACAGGAAATCTCGTCCGAGGATGATTTTGTGGTCGCTCATTGGAAAATTCCTCCAGACCATTACATGTTGCAAATCTCCGATTTGCATCCTGAGTGGTTTGCAAAGTCAACGGACTGCATTTGTCCGTTGACGGTTTTTCCTTAAAAAACTGTCTGTTCAGTCTGCAAGGTCATTGCTGATGAAATTATGAGAGGCTCATCCATCCTATGATTTTGGTACCATTCTATGACTTCTACAACCCCTTGGTTGCACTTAGAGGAGTATCACCAGTTGTTCATCCTCCTACCCCTTGCCGAACTTTGCAATCTCATAAACCCTTGTCCGCGGCGATGTGAGCTGCTCAGATGGATAATCATTCGGCACAAAGTTTTCCGACCAGACAGGAGCCTCACCGTCTACTCCTGCCCTTTGATGTATCCCAACTCTTCCCTCTTCTTCTACGTTCTCTCCCCCTTTGTCACTTGTTGTCGCTTTCAGCAGTCGCCTGAGATATGACCCGGTTTTCCAGGAATCCAGCAAAGCTGTTGATTGTGCTGATCGATGGCATCGATGTCCATCGGAGATTAGGTTGCCACCAACTTTGAGTTTACTCTACCATGATAAGGATTGTGGCTTTGGGGTCACCAGCCATTCGATTCCTGCATGTAATTGTTTTAGTTGGCACTATCGATGCGGTCAATTGCTGTGATTATTCGCATAAGGTCGTCTTAGATGCCAAAAATGGCGATTGCTCACCAAATATCTCACTTCAAGCTGTTGTTGTGGTAGAAACATATTTTTTGAGGGCAAGATCACTACTGGTGATGATTTTGCATTAACAACAAGTGTATTATGCCATGCTGGATTGCTGATGCATGCATTGGAATCTCTACCATGCGTCACACATCTTGGTGGCGTGAGAGATTGGTGCCACGTAGGCTTGATCTGCTCGAGAGGTAGTATGCCTGCGATTGACGATGTCAGAGTGGTCATAAGAGCTATTGATGTAGCCTTGCCAGTCTCCTACTGCCATTGGATGGCCTTTGGATTGGACCACCAATTCAAAGCCATGCCACACAAAATCTGGGCCATGAGGTCAATTTTCTTCTGGTTTCTGTTGACCCTAGCAGCGATGAAGTACACCTCCAAACTCATCAGACACATCTTGACCGTCGGTCCCATGGAATTTCTGGGATCAAACGGCTTAGGGAGTGCTGGTCAAATCTAGAGTTCAATCGAGAGTTGCAAAATTCTCTCGGTGTTTAGGACTTCACGCGCACAGGAAACTTGAAGCTCCTCTATCCTCGTGTTGGGTTTTTCAAGCACTGTTGACCTGGCCACCCCGAACCCTGGCACATCGTTGTCCACCCCGGCACATCGATGTGATCCCCCCCACATCGGCCACCACGGAACCTCGGGCTCTCCTGGGGTGGGACTGTGCTATTTTTGGCTTGACCTGGAAGCCTTATACACGCTAAATCCCCTCTTTTTTGCGAATGCAGTTACGGGTCATCTCCGTGGTTGCTCAAATTTTGGCAGTCTCGTGAATTCAGCCGCCCTGACTCACTTTGGCTGCATTTGACGCACTACAAACTACAATCCAGGGCTCTGCCGGCTGGAAAACACAGATTCAAACCCCTGATTGAGTTCAAGACAGCCAAACTTGTTGTGTAGAAGTTGTAGGCTCGACGTTGAATGCGAGCGTCTTTGCTCCAAGCTCGAAGATCGAGGTTTGCAGATCAAACGTCAGAATTCAATCCACAAAAAGTGAGTTATGTACCACGAATTCTGATATTTGAATTTAGATTTCAGAAGTTCGAAGTTCGAAATCCCGACTCAAACTTTGGAGCTAGAAGTTCAAAATTCGAGACTCAAAGTTTGAGATTCGAATGTTGATTTCGCAGTTTGCTTCCAAAACGGATCGATTTGGAGTTTTGAACAGATACATTGCCTTATGTAGAAAGCAAACCCTATGCAAACTGAATGGCTAAAACGTAAGTGTGGCATTTGAACCGGGAGAGCTCGAATGGGGAGCGAGGGAGGGAAGGGGGGGGGGGGGAGTCACCCCAATTTTCTGGAACAGGTGCTGACTGACTGGCCGTGTCAGACCTGGTCGGTTGTCAGGGCGTGTGGCGGGTGGCGAGCGGGGGGGGAGGGGGGGGGAGGGGGGATGGGAGGGTGGGGGCTTGGAGAGCCGGGCAGTCATCGGAGTCGAGCGCGATCCACATCGATGCCCCATCGATGTGGATCGTGGTTCCGCGGCCGCGGTGATAGGGTCACCTCGGAACCCCAGGTCACACACCAACTACTTGAAAATAGTTGGTGTCGAGGCTCTCAATTCTCAAAAATTTCTGGCACAAGTCTTCGTTGATTAGTGCTTATCAACCTGTGCCTCCCATCGTGCCAGGTGTCGACCCAACATTTTGCGGCAAAGGCAAAGGGTTTGCTGCGCCCGAGGAGTCCGACACCTGAGTAGCAATCGGGATTATTGGTGCTACACCATTTGCCATGAGAGTTGTCGCTGCCATCGGGCTTACCTGGAGAGTGTCGCTGTCCAAGTGCTGCTGATCCGCCATTGTCGGAGTACTCGCTGGGGACTGCTACCCGTTGCTGGATGGGATCTCTCCATTCACCGTTGTTGTCACAAAGTCCACGATCTTCTGAACAATAGAGATACCATGAGGAATCATGCGAGATTGTTGCCAGGTAGTTCATGTGTCAGTTGCCCCTCCAGCGTGGTTACGCTCTGATTCCAAGTGTTATGCCGAGCGCAATGTTGGTACTTCAAAAGAGGGATGGCGCATGGGACAAAAGACAATTCGGGGTTTTGGGACAAATTGATCGTTTTTGTTTAGCAATTAGTGTACCTCGATGAACAACATCGGTCATGTCAAGCACATACATACAATGCCGAGAATGAGAATGAGCCATAACTCAGGTCATTGGTGTTCAAGCCAAGCGACGCATGTGAGTTCGTACCGTGTGTGGTGGATTCGAGAAGCTCCAGCGAGAAGTTGAGGGCTTCGAGAATATTGCGACACTACTCTAAAGAAGTCGAGCCTTGTCAGAAAGTTGACAGAACGATATGAAGAAGTTGATATGGTTCGCGACACTTCTGCCATCCGTTTTGGAAAGTGGTCAAGACTTTCTGAAACTTCTGAATCAGGACACCGGAGGTTGGGGCAGCTGGCCAAAATGCCCTCAGCGGAACAGCAGAAAATTCTTGAAGTCGCCGCGTGATGGGCCATGAATGTAAGAACAAAAATGCCCCCTCATAAGTTTTAGGGACTCATGTATGTCAGGGACAGATAATCCATAGGTGGTTCTCTTGGATTACACCTTATCCATGAGAACCACCTACATTCTGCTCGGCATAACATTTGGTATCAGAGCAAAGCGGCTCTAGAGGGACAACCGAAACATTAGCTACCTGGAGATAACCTCGCACGATCCGTTGACGTACCTCCACCATTCAGAAGATCGTGGAATTCATGACAAAAATGGTGAAAAGAAAAAGCATATCCACAGACTAGCAGTAGCCCACGGCAAGAACTCTAGCAATGGCGGATCAGCAATACGCAAACAACGACGCTCTCCAGGCAAACCGTGCGGAAACATAATTCTTCGTGGCTAATGGTGTAGCACTGGAAAATACAACGGCTGATCCGAAGATGGACTTCTCAGGCCCGGCAAACCCTTTCACCCCCGCCGCAAGCTGTTGGGTCAACACCTGGCCACAAATGATCAAAACAACTGACCGCATCGACTGCACCGGTTACAACGCTCAGATGCAAGAATCCAACAACTAGCGACCCAAAAGCCACAATTCATATCTTGGTAGAGGAAAGTGATAGTTAACGGAAACCTCATCTCCTATGGCGATCGGTACCGTCGATTTACGTGATCAACGGCTCTACAAGACTTGCGGAAAGCCGGGTCATATTTCCTGCGACTGCCAAAAGTGGCAACCGCAAGCCAAAAAAGGAGGAAAATCACAGGGGGGGGAAGGGGGAGATAGAGAGTGGGAAGTTGGGAATGTTGGTCTGAGGGTGAATGTGCACCCTGGAGGGTCCCTAGTAGTGGCTGGCTCACACCAACTGTTTTTGGAGAGACTGGAACTGTGGACGCAACTGGTTCCAAGGATGGCAGAAAACTGGTCAGAGAGTGAGGCAATAGTTTTGGCCTCAATTGACTGAAAATAAACTCTTGAACACGGCTCACAAGAACTGGTATTTTATAGCCACTGATCTAAGCTATCCAAAACACCAAAGCATGCCAGATTTGAAGCTCCCTAGCAGATTCTATGGCTTCTACAGTGGCCCTTGGTAGGCTGTCCTGTTTTTTCCCACCTATGGAGGCATCCCTTCCTTCCTCTAGAAGCTTCTGCCCCTTCCTAGATTCCTCAGCTTGATTCTAGTAGGAGGGAAGGTATCCAGAAGACAAAGACACCTCTAGATGCCTTGTAGGACAAGTCACCACTTCTAGAGGGTGTGCCACCTTCCTGGACCCTCACCTGGCCTTCTAGAACCTTAAGGAGGAATTCTAGAGTTTGAGCTAGCTTTGTGGCATCTATTTTCCAACTCCCTTGATGCAGGGCAGAAATTCATCTTGTGTGACTTGAACCCGGGCCCCTGCCTCTAGAGGTGGACACCATTAACCACTAAGCCACAAAGGCTTGTCTTGTTTTGGTGTTCCTTTTTGGAGTCACTCCTGCCATGGTGAGGAGCATTACTCCAACAGGGAAATTGCAGAGGATACGAGTAGACGGTGAGGCACCTGTACGGTTAGAAAAATCTATGCCGACTGATCATCCATTTGAGTGGCTCACATCACCGCACATGAGGGTTCTTGAGATCACAATGTTTGACGAGGGGTAAGAGGACAACCAACCAACAATACAACTACAAGTACAACAAACGGATTGCAAAAGTTGCATAACGTTACCGGCATTACTCGATGGAGGCGTTTCTAATGGTTTTGTCAGCAGTGACATGGTTTGGAAGCTGGGTTTGCAGACCAAACCAGGATTTTTTAAGGACAAACCATCGACGAATGAATGCAGATCCTTCAATTTTGTGAGTCACTGTGGCAGCAAACCGGAGATCTACACGGCATAACGGTGTGAAGGAATTGTCCAGTAAGCAACCACAAAATCATCCTCAGGCAAGATTTCCTATACCCGTACAATCCACAGGTTGACTAGAGCAGCACAGCAGTCTACGTTAGCATTAATGGTAGAAAGCGACACCTGCCTCTGGTCAAGCGACCCACGACACAGCTTTGGTTACAGAAAGCAACAGAGGTGGAAGCAGCGGAGCCGACATCTCTAGACGTGGCCAAGGGATACCCAAAATGTGGAGCTCAAGCATGGCTAGTCCACGTGGAAGCAGGGGAAGAGAAGAAATTGCAAATGCCAAAGTAACATCAAAGATATCGACATTTGAGACGTTCATGATAGTACCGAATGAGTTTGCAAAGCTCATCGAGGAGTTGAAAGGGGTTTTTCCCAACAAACTGCCTCGAGAGGTACCACCACAACACAAAATTCACCATGAGATAGACTTGAAGCCAGGCAGCAGACCAACGGTGAAAGGGACCTATCCAATGAGTGATCGTGAGCTGATCGAACTCAAGAAACAGTTGGACGAGATGTTGGGGCAAGTATTCATCCGACACTCCATGTCAAACGACGCAGCAATGGTACTTTGTAAAAAAGAGAATAGGAAAGATGAGGATGTGCAGGGACTACTGAGCGTTGAACGTCATCACCATCGAGAACCTCTACCCTCCCTTGCAAGCACATGAACAATCCAACCAACTCCGTGAAGCCCGAGTTTTCAGCAAAATCAACATACCCAGCGACTATCATTAGATTCGTGTATATGATAAGGACGCCAAAAAGACTGCATTCCGTACCAGATTTTGGCACTTTGAGTTCACAGTTATGCCATTTGAACTCACCCACGCCCCTGTGATGTTCATGGTGGCCATGAATGACATTTTTTGCCTGTGCGACTTTGTCCTCGTGTATCTTGATGACATCCTTGTGTGTAGCCGCAACCGGAGGAGCACAATGGACATCTCCAAAAAATTCTTGAGGTTTTTTAAAGAGAGAAGTTTCTTGGAAAACTGTCAAAGTCAAGCTTGGGTTGCCGTTTGACTGAGTTATTAGGCCACATCATCAGAGGCGGACGGTTCACAATGGACCTGAAAAAGGTGGAGGCGGTCGCTGATTTTCCAATGCCCACAAGCATTCGGGTTGTCCAAGTCTCTTTGGGCTTCTGCAACTACAACCATGGATTCGTAAAGGATTGCGCCCGGGTGTCATCGCCTCTCTCCGATCTCACCCAAAAAACCACAGAGTGAAATTGAGGAGACAGTGAACAAGAAGTGTTTAACTCTTTGAGAAATGCTTTGACCTTGGCACCAACCCCATGATTGGTGGATCCAACGCTGGATTATATCATGGCCAACAATGTGTCCAATCAAGCTATTGGAGCCGTCCTCCTCCACAACAACGAAGGTGGACAACAACCGGTTGTGTACATGTTGAAAAAACTACACGAGTCGGAACTCAACTGCGCGATGCAGGAAAAGGAAATGCTCATAGTCGTACAAGAGTTCAAGACATGGCGGTGCTACCTAGAATGCCAACGATGCATGAAATGAATCGACCATCACGCCCTAAAACATCTCAAGACATGGTCAAATCTCAACCGTCAACTTACTGGATGGATGAAGCTCCTCAAGTCCAGCTCTGAGTACGACATTGAGTACTTACTCGGATTAAAAAATTGGACAGATGCTCTAAGTGAACAACCAAATCTAATGGCTGATATCAGCACGTTCCTTGTGTGATAAGATCCAGACATCATGGGACTGTTTGCGAAGGATAATAAGGAGTTTGGCAGGTACAAGAAGCCTAAGTTTTGGTTCAATGGTCCCTACCGGTGACGGCGCTTTGCTCACCATGTCGTCGTTTCTCCAAACAAGGAGCCTCGGCCAATGCTATTAAAGAAGTGCCACAACACCAGTCCAAGTGGACGCTTTGGTGACAACAAGTTACTCGAGAAGCTGGCAAAATGCTACTATTGGGAAAAGATGCAGGCCGACAAGGCGGCCTTCTGCAAATTGTGCGACACCTGTTAGAGACAAAAATTTTGTTGCACACGGCCTCCTGGTCTACTCCAACCACTACCTGTTCCCACGGGACCGTTGGCCAATGTAAGCATGGACTTCGTATCAGGACTACCCGCCGCTCCTAATGGGTATGACGCTATCCTTGTCATGGTGGACAGATTTTCTAAAACGTCGTACTACATCCCGACAACGACCATCGTCAGCGTAGAAGGGACAGAGTGGCTATTTCTAAATCAGATTGTATGGTTGCACAGAGTGTCGCGTACCATCATCGGCAACAGAGATGGCTGCTTCACAAGTCATTTTTGGCAAGAATTGATGACACCCTACAGTAGTAGGATCCAGCTAACAACAACGTTCCATCATCAGACCAATGGGCAAACCGAGTGAACCAACCATACGCTCGAACAACTTCTCCAAAATTCATGTGAGCCACACAGCATTGATTAGGCAACAAAACTGTCGACCGCCAAACTCGCAAACAACTCCGCCACATCCACCACAACAGGAGAATTCCCTTTTGAAGTGGTGTACAGTAAAGTTCCCATGACACCGGAAGGATTTCAAAGTCAGAGTACCATTTCTGCGGTTGGCATCCACCGCCACGACTTCATGAGCATCTGGGAAGAAACACAGCAGACCCTCGTGAAGACACAAGCAGCTATGAAGTGGAAAGCCGACAGACATCGCAGCAACAGTGTGTTCAGCACTGGTGATCGCATTCTCCTCAGCTCGGCAACTATCAAACTCTGAGGACTGGACTTCATGAAGCTCCAACCCTGCTGGTTAGGACCATTTGAGATCAAGAACATTCAAACCTCAGTCGTTGCTCAACTTTGACTCCTTGATAGCATCTCGATCCACCTTGTCTTCCACATCAGAAAGCCAAGCACTACTAGGACCCCAGTACAAACGTCCTCGGCCGAGACGTCGCACCTCCACCTCTTGTATAAGTGGATGGGGATACAGAGTACGTGATTGAAGATACCCTCCGCCATTGATGCCATGGAAAAGTGACTGAGTATCTGGTCAAGTGGCATGGTTGCGACCGCATGGACAACTGCTCAAAACCCTACAACAACCTCTGGGACATTGATCATTTGATTAATGACTACTTCCATTGTCATCGGCCTACGTCTGCTAGCAGGCCAGGACGTCACGGCTAAAAGGGGAGGGGGAGTGTTTTTTCCTCGATGTACATGAGTCCCTAAAACTAGCGAGTGGGCATTTTTGTTGTTACATTCATGGCCCACCGCGTTGCAACCTCGGGATCTTTCCACCGTCCACTCAAGGACATTTTGGCCAACTGCCCTGACCTCCGGTGCCCCGTTCTAGAAGTTGCCAACAACTCTGACTACCCTCCAGAACGGTTGACAGGAGTATCGCTAACTGTATCCATGTTTTGATATTGTTTGCTTGACTTCTCGACAAAGCTCTGTTGAAAAGGGGACAGCCGTCAGATCTTTTGATCCAACGGCTTACTGGGCTTGTGTTGGAACCCGGTGTTTTTCGTTGACTGGCACAAGTTTAAAACAATAAAAAGGAAGCAAGAGGGCCAAAAGAGAGATTCTCTCTCTCTCTCTCTCTCTCTCTCTCTCTCTCTCTCTCTCTCTATCCTCTTGTCTATCCTGTATGGCAGGGATTTGGACAAATGCTTTGTGTGGCCTGGCCGACTAAGCGAGAGTGTGAGCATGAGATCCTCTTGATACTGAGTCTGCTGAAGTGGCAAGAGACCGGAAGCTCGGGGCAGACGTCATCCTTCGACAGACGGACCCTGTGATCAAGAATCATCACGAGAGAAGCAGACTGATCGGATCCGTCCACGAATCAAGATATGTGAGCATCGGCTCTTCTCGAGACGACNCTCTCTCTCTCTCTCTCTCTCTCTCTCTCTCTCTCTATCCTCTTGTCTATCCTGTATGGCAGGGATTTGGACAAATGCTTTGTGTGGCCTGGCCGACTAAGCGAGAGTGTGAGCATGAGATCCTCTTGATACTGAGTCTGCTTACATGGCAAGAGACTGGAAGCTCGGGGCAGACGTCATCCTTCTACAGACGGATCCGGTGATCAAGAATCATCACAAGAGAAGCAGACTGATCGGATCCGTCCACGAATCAAAAAGTGTGAGCATCGGCTCCTCTCGAGACGACGCCCGAGAAAGATCAATGGCAATGGGGAGCAACCGCAGATCCGGACGATCTCGTCCGTGGATCGCACCGAGGGCGCTGGGCATCCGCCAACCTCGGTCTGCCAATGACTACAAGCCATCGAGCGGCGTCTGGGTGACAATGTTACTGAGGACTCGAAGACACAGGATACCGGACTACGTAACACTTGTACTTCTGTATGCTCATAGCTAGCTTTGCGGGATAAGTAGTAGTAGGCTTTGTATCTCCACTTCTTCGTCTGTATGAGATCATTCTTAACAAACTTGGTATCGTTGGAAAGCGTGCGAGACAAGTCGTGTAACTGTGCCTTCAGCCCACACTCTTGAAATACACAGTCAATGAAAGTTTTGAGACAAGAGTGCCTGTGTGTGTAAGTGGTAATACTCATCAGTGAGATTACCACCAACAACTCAACGAAGCACCAGACGGTGTATCGATGTAAAGACATTGTCTCTGAAGATTCCTAAAGATCCTGTTATGTAAAGATCAACATTTGGTATGAGAGCAGGTGGTATTTTCAGATCTGCTAAACCATGGAGGCAACCATCAATAATGGGGATCACTTCAAAGTGGCGCCGTTTGACTGCGATGACTACCACACCTTTGCATTCAACATTGAGATGATTTTTCTGAACAAGGGCCTCTGGGGAGTCGTCTGCAATCCTCCCACTGACAAATTATCCACAGAAGCAACACTCGAAGAGCGAAACAAGTGGAAACGACTCTGTGATCAATCCTTCTTAAGTTTGGCGCAGAATCTAACGGAATACCTTTAGTTCATTATCAGAGAAGACAACCCGACCAACTGTCCAAGGAAGGCATGGAAGGCACTGAAGAATCGCTATGAGGGAATGAGTGATCTGGAACTCGAAGCCTCTTGACAGAGTTTCATACCCAACATATGGAAGAAAGGACACTCTAGAGAGCACACACTCTCACTTATGGTATTAGAGCCAGAGCCACGCGTTGGACGGAAGCACTTCCAGAGCTCATCAAACTTCAAGGAGCAAAGGCACTGACTACGCCGGACAACGTTGAGGTTGATTGAGAGGGAGATTGCTGGACCAGACTTCGAAGCCAATGCACGAGCCAACCTCTGGAAAATTTTCTACATTTCCAAAGCGTCGACAAGGCCTACCGTGCGTGCGCGGGAGATGACGGGTGACTCCCACGCACTTCGAGGACGTCAGATTCTCATCCCGGACTGACAAATTGCTGCCGGCATTTTTTCCGACTGCTGCCGAAACGCTGCCAATTTTTTCTAAGGATCTCCAGCGGCTAAAAGTCATCAAGAGCCATGGATTAGGCCCTGCAACAAATCGTAGAGCAGCTGGGAACCCTCAAGTTGGAGAATGAGCGGCTCAATCGGCAGATGGCTGACCTACAAGACGGGACTGACGCTGGACAGGTTCCGGCGGCCCGGCCAAGGAGTCCGCCAAGACCAAAGACGAAGGCTCCATAACCGTTCAATCCCTCATTCAAGGGCACGAGCGTACGGACCTAGTTATTTGCGATGAACGGCTACTTTGGGGCTGTGGCTCACCCTCCAGAGGACAATACTGTGCGTGTGTCATTCACAGTGACAACGTTTTGCGCAGCATCGTTGGAGTGGTGGAGGCAGCTGAATATGCTAGCCACTCGAGGTGGAGGTGGGAACGCAGCTGTACAACATGAAGCGTTGTGGCAGCCAGGCGCGAAGCAAGCTGAAGCTTGCTTGCCGACAACGAGGGAGCAGTTTGAGTAAGCCATCTGAGATCGGTTTGATCTCGTAAATGCCTCTATGGTAGCACGCAGCAAGCTTAAGCAGCTTAAGCAGAGCGGCTCAGTGCACGAGTACACAGGGCATTTCTTGGTGTTGTGCTCGGCGATCGATGACATGAGTGAGCAGGAGATGGCAGACGAATACCATGACGGTTTGAAGGCGGAAATTCAGTGCACGCAGGCACTTAGTAGCATCACGGAGTTCCAGGTGATGGTAGCCACTGCTGAGCGCGTTGACGTACTATGGTACCATCGAGGGGGTTTCCTTGAGAAGCGGGAAAATTTCCTGTGTCGAACACAGTACTAACAAACAGATCCCATGGAAATCGATGAAGTATAAGGAGGCGAGTAGCAGAGCAAGCCGCGTGGTGGGAACTGTTGGATCTGCGGGAAGCCTGGGCACCACAAGAAGGATTGCAAGAAGGAGCAACAGGGAAATGGCAACCAGCAGTGAGTGGCGGGCGGCCAACTGTTGGGAAAGCTTCGTCCGCATCAACGAACACCAGCCCCAAAATTCCTTTGACAACTAGGGACCAGCCGACTGTTTTGCTGCGGAGCAAAGGAAGCCAGAGTATTCCAGGAATCCTCCAAAAAGCCGAAACATTATTAGCTAGTTCTGCGAACGGCGAGGGACGCCAGACTCGCCGACAGATTAAAGCATTGCTGGATTGCGGCGCGTCGTACTCATTCTTCAGCGACGAGCTTGGAAAGAGGTTGGGGCTTGCATGGCTACCCAGGAAGTCAACTGCGGCCAAGTTGGTGTAAGGGGAGCTGGAGTGCAGACTGCCTCTGAAGCCTGTGAGGGTCCGTCTTGGCAAGGTGTTGTGCCAGGTGAACTTTTGCACGTGTCCAATGGATGCCTACAACGCTATTTTGGGGCGTGACTGGCTGTACCACAAGAATCCTGCTGTGGACTGGGTGCGTGGCCAGGTGAAAGTGAAAAGATGCGGAGAGCAAATTGATTTGCTGTCATGGACTCAGGACAAGGACTCCAAGGGAGGGAAGGTGCTGCAATTGAGTTACGTGCAGCTAAAGCGCTTTCAGCAGAGGGGGGACCAAGTCAACCTTGTGTGGATGTGGCAGAAGGAAGCAACTAAAGAAGTGGAAGTTTTGGTAGCAGAGGCAAAGTAACAAGAGGGAGAACTGTAGAAAGCACCAGCAGCAGAGCTATTGAAAGGCATCAAGGGAGTGCTAGATAGCTGTAGTGGCGTGTTCCCTCCTGAGCTGCCAAAGGGTTTACCACCGAAGCCAGACATCGACCACAGAAATGAGCTGGTTCCTGGAGCAACTCCAACGGTGCAGGCTGCTTATCGCATGAGCGATAATGAGTTGGGTGAGCTGAAGAAGCAGTTGGAGGAGATGACGGAGCAGGGGTTCATCAGACTATTCGTGTCACTGTATGTTGCACCGGTCCTCTTTGTGAAGAAAAATACAGGGGAGCAACGGATGTGCGTAGACTATCGTGCACTGAACAACGTAACGATCAACAACCAGTACCCACTGCCAAGGGTCGAGGAGTTATTTGACTGGCTGCAGGGAGCGTAGTACTTCAGCAAGATTGACTTACGCTCGGGGTACCATCAGATACGGACTGCGGAGCAGGATGTGGAGAAGACGGCATTTCGGACGCGGTACGGTAATTTGAAGAACCTTGTCATGCCGTTTGGGTTGACCAACACTCCTGCAACGTTCATGAGCCTCATGAACAGGATCTTCTACCCTAACTTGGACCAGTTGGTGGTGGTGTTCCTTGACAAAATCCACATCTACTCCCGAACTTTGGAAGAGCATCAGCAACACCTTTGGCAGGTGTTGGGTATTCTTTAGAAGGAGAAGCTGTTTGCAAAGCTCTACAAGTGTGAGTTCGAGAAGGGAGAGGTGGAGTTCCCTGGACACATCGTGGGTGGCAAGGTTCTCCACATGGACCCAAAGAAGGTGGAAGGAAGGAAGCACTGGCCGACACCAAAGTGTGTGCATGACGTTCAGGTCTTCCTGGGGTTTGTCAACTGCTATCGGAAATTCATCCGGGAGTACGCCAAAAAGGGTGCACCGCTGACTCAGCTCCTGCGGAAGAATCACCAGTAGGAATGGAGAAAACAAGAGCAAAAGAGCTTCAAGGAGCTTAAGGCTATAATGTGTGATGCTCCAGTCCTGTTGCATCCGGATTCATCCAAGGAGTACGTCATGGCGATGGACGCAACCAACTATGCCATTGGGACTGTGCTGATGGAGGATCACGGGAAGGGGCCACATCCGATTTCGTACGCATCACGCAAGTTTTTAGGTACAGAGCTGAGCTACGCAATCCATGAAAAGGAGATGTTGGCGCTGATCCATGCGTTCAAGAATTGGAGGTACTACCTCGAGTTGCAACGGTGCGTGGTCTTCACGGATCACTACGCCCTCAAGTACCTGAAGATGGAGCCAAACCTCAGTCGTCAACAGACTCACTGGATGGAGTTCTTGGAGGGAAGTTTTGACTACGAGATCCATTACAAGTATGGAAAGGTGAACCCGGTAGATCCTCTATCAAAGAGGCCGGACATGAGCCTAAATGCCATCTCAGTGCTTATAGGATCTCTACTCATGCATAGCCTGTTCAGGCACAGCTATGGCGTGGACGGTGAGTTCACGGGTGGTGCAGTGAAAGACGCAATGTGGGATGGAATGTATTGGCAAAGGGGACAGGAGCAGAGAATTGTCATGCCGGACTATGCGCCATTGAAGCAGTTGTTGCTAGAGGAGGCGCATGACACCGACTACTCGGGTCACTTCGGCTTCGACAAAACACTCAAAGCCTTGGCACGCCAATACTGGTGGTCATCAATGGCAACTGATTGCACGAGGTTTGTGAGCAACTGCGATGTGTGCCAACGCATCAAGGCACGAAGGTCCAAGCCACCTGGGGAGCTTTAACCATTGCCTGTACCTAAGAGGCCATGGAAAGACATCTCATGTGACTTCATCGGCGGGTTGCCTGTGACGCAGCAAGGCAACAACACGGTGTTGGTGGTGGTGAACCGGTTTTCCAAGATGGCACATTTCATCGCATATCCTGAGAGCATCATAGCTGCCGGGACAGCTCAACTCCTCCTCATTAATGTCATCAAGCTACATGGAGTACCGCAGTCAGTGGTCTCAGATCGCGATCCGCACTTCACTTCGCGATTCTGGATAGATCTCATGGAGAAGCTGGGCACGCGCGTGCAATTGACCATGGCATACCACCCACAGAGCAATGAGCAGACTGAGTGCACGAACCAGGCTTTGGAGCAACTATTGCAGAGCATGGTCCTCCCAGATGGAGAGGGTTGGGAGGAGAAGCTCGGAGTGACACAATTTTCCTACAACTTAGCGGCGTTAGCATCAACAGAAAAGTCACCAGTTGAGGTGGTTTATGGCCACCAGCCACTCAGTCCAGCCGCCCTTGCTACGGCAACATCTCTTCCGGCTGTTTAACAGATTGCTGAACGGTTTGCTACTACTTGGGATGTGGTGCGATAAACAGTTGTCGAAGGCATAGAAGCAACAGAAGCAGCATGCTGACAAGCATCGCTCTGTGGAGGAGTTTTAAGTAGAGGATGAGGTGATGCTGAATTCTGCTAACCAGCAGCTGATGGGAGTTGGGAGTCCCAAGCTAAAGCTGTGATGGGTGGGTCTGCTCCGCATTCTAGAGAAGCGTTTGGCCGTTTCCTATGAACTGGAGCTGCCAGCTCACTACACCATCGATCCGATGTTCCACATCTCCCTGCTTTATGCCTGTTGCGACCCCAATACCTTCTTCTAGGGTCATGGGATAGCTCCACCTCCTAGTGTCCATGTTGAACAAAGTGAGAAGTTTGAGGTGGAGAAGATTCTGGCGGACCGCCAGAGGGGACGTTGCGGTGAGTTTCCGGTACAGTGGAAGGGGTACCCGGCGGAGCACAACTCTTGGGAGCCAGAGGCCAACTTCCATGTTGGGGGTACCAACACTGTCCTCCAGGAGTATCTCAGGCATGTCAGGACGTCGCGCCTCCGACGGAGGGGGGGGTTGAATGTAATTAAGTGCCACCCTTTTTCTGGCATACTCGGGGCCTCGTCCAAGTTTTGGGGGCATGTAGGCCTTTTTTCTGCTTTTTCGGAAAACTAGGTTGCGGTCAAGCTCACCTCCGCTCGACCGCCGATGCGAGGAGGAGGAGGATGAGGAGCGAGCGTACGAGCAATCACCGGCGTGGAGGTAACGCCGGCGCTAGGGGGCTGTTTTGCACAAATCCCCACGTGACATTCCGAACACGCCACGCGGAGGTGGCTTCCCCATCTCGACAGGCAGCGTATTGCATACGCTACCCACCGAGGGATTTGTCTCGGAGGTGAGCTCTCTGTCAACCGGCCTGAGGCAAACGGACTAGAAAACAGGGCCGACACAATAGCACCTGCCGTCCGCTCCTAGCATTTCAGCTAGGAGAAGATATCACCCTCAGGATCACGGTTCCACACTGAGCAGTTCCTAGGCAATCACTTGCTAGCAACTGTGTCCACTTAACACTTGGTCACTTTCGCGCGAGGTGCTAGTCAAAGACTAACTCCTGGGGCTTAGACCAACCAGTGTCTTCTTTATACTGTTCCTTAGTTGGACAACTCTGTGAGGAGCATCTAAGGCCAGATTGTGTAATTAGAATGAGGAATGAGCCTGGTACATATAGTCCTAGGCCTGGCTTCTAAGGTGTGTGGGCAGTGACACTTTTGGGGTGGTCACTCCAAACCACCTCACCAGTCCGCCAATTGGCGCATCCACTGACCGCCAAGTGGCGCACTCTCCTCATGCATGGAGAAATGTCTAAGAAACTTCCCCTGTGCTAGAAGGTCAAAAAACCTCCTGCGCACATCAAGGCTCGATCGCAGGACCTGTTGTCCCTAAGTCCAACATGCTATCCGTTGCGCTACACTTCTGGTGTCTCGCTTGGACTTGCACCACGAACAAGGTTTGGGGGACTTACTCCAAGGGAGCAGTGCATGCCCAACCTGTCCGTCAACCCATAGCAGTGGCCATGGGGCATAGAAGAACAACA
>SZWC01002685.1:147559-196873 GCA_023375785.1 Penium margaritaceum
CCTCTCTCTCTCTCTCTCTCTCTCTCTCTCTCTCTCTCTCTCTCTCTCTCTCTCTCTCTCTCTCTCTCTCTCTCTCTCTCTCTCTCTCTCTATCCGTGTGTGTGTCTCTCTCTCTACCCTCCTGTCTATCCTGTATGGTGGGAATTTAGGCAAATTCTGTGTATGGCCTTGCCGACTAAGCAAGAGTGTGAGCATGAGCTCATCTCGATACTGAGTCTACTGACCTGGCACGAGACCGGAAGCTCGGGGCAGATGTCGTCCTTCTACAGACGGATCCGGTGATCAAGAATCATTGCAAGGGAAGCAGATTGATTGGAGCCATCGAAGAATCGAGAATTGTGAGCATTGGCTCCTCTCGAGACAATGCCCAAGAAAGATCAATGGCAATGGGGAGCAATCACAGATATGGACAATCTTGTCCATGGATTGCACTAAGGGCGCTGGGCATCCGCCAACCTCAGTCTGCCGATGACTGGAAGCCATCGAGCGGTGTCCGGGTGACCTTGTGACTGAGGATTCGAAGACACAGGATACCGGAATACATAACACTTGTACTTCTTTATGCTCATAGCTAGCTTTGCAAGATAAGTAGCCGTAGGCTTTGTATTTCCACTAATTTGTCTGTATAAGATCATTCTTAACAAGCTTGGTACCATTGGAAAGCTTGTGAGACAAGTTGTGTAACTGTGCCTTCAGCCCACGCTCTTGAATTGCACAGTCAACGACATTATTAAGGCAAGAGTGCCAGTGTGTGTGTGGAAGTGGTGATACTCATCACTAAGATCACCACCAACAACTCAACAAAGCACCACACAGTGTATTGACCTGAAGACATTTGTCTCTGAAGATTCCAAAAAATCCTGTTATGTTAAATTCAACAAGCTCTACTTTTACAAAGAAGCATCGAGATATTCTCAAAGCCCCTCAACTTCTCAAAAGAGCTTCTTGAATCTGCCACTCACGCCGCAACCTCACACTCGTTGCTCGACCCGAATGCCAATGACTGGACTTATGCCTCATTCTCATTCCCGGCATTGTTCATATGTGCTCAAGTCACTTGAAACTTGTCATCGCAGTAAACTTATTGCTGAACACAAATTTTCCATTTGTCCCAAAACCCCGAATTGTTTTTTTCCGCACTTCATGAACCACCTACATTCCGAGGGGTGTAACATCCTTTTGGTGGAGCTTTGCAAGAGGGACCAATCACGATGCAACATTGCGTGCGGCGGTCCGCTATTGTACCTAAGACCCAACGTATTTTTCATTTCCTACCTTTCCTTGATGTGTATACACTTGAATACTTTGACACCTTTCATTGAAGTACACCTACTGCCAAATACAAATAATCTAAGTGTCCTAATGCCTCAATCATTGTTATTCTCCTTGTCACATCCCTCTGAACCATCCATGTTTTGCATGACAAAACATGAGGCATCCATGTTCCCCTCGGTGTAGTAGTTGTTCCGTGTCACATGCACACGAGTCCCTAATCTTCCGAGTGGGTGTTTCTGTCATTACACAAATAGGCCACCGCGCGTCAAGACCCCGATTTTCACTTTGACAGTCGAGGAAACTTCAGCCAACTTGCCTTGCCCTCCAGCAAACCTTCCCAAACTTCCTCACAAATTTGACCACTTTCAAGAATCTATGACGGAAGGAAGATGACCTTTCGGTCGGCTCCTGGACACATCTAGACATATCTCGCTTTATAAAGTTGCATCTTGCATCTTCACTATCAATCCTTGAAGCCCCTCGATTCCTCGACGGAGCGTCTCAAATCCAACCACTCACTATGCGACTCCACACGTGTCCCTCGACGATCTTCCCAACAACCCCGACTATGCTTCATTCGTAACTCAACACTTGTATGTATATGTTTGATCATTTTGACACTTGTCATTGAAACACACTTACCGCAAGTTATGAATTGCTCAAGTGTTCCAATGTGTTTTTCTGCACAAATTCTACCTACTCACCATCTACACTCCGTTCAGCATGACACTTGGTATTTGAGTGCAGCGGTGTTGGAGAGGTATCCGACTAATTTACCCACGAGAGGACTACCTCCCACAATCTGTCAGCGTATCTTGCACAACAAGACTTTGCACACTTTGCGACTACGACATGAAACAAGCAAGCACATTCGATGAGTAATGGCTAGTCTTCGGGGACGAATTCTACAATGGAGGAGCAGAACAAGCCTACGCACGTGAATCCTGAAGCGGTAGTGAACGCTGGCGTGGCAGGCTACGCGGCACCTAGATCAACCCCTACAGCTCTGACGACCAACTTGGTCATGGATCCAACAGCAGTAGACCAGTGGCCCCTATTGATGGGTCCAAAACGTCCATAGCAAGAACAACAGGTGACACCAGACGACAACAAGGAACTGGCAAACCGTATCTCCGCACTCGAGGGGATCAATAGCCACTTGCTCCAACAGCTCAATGTAGCGATGGACGCTCTTTGCAATGCAAGCGCACATCAAGTGGTGCCCATCGAGAGAAATACCCAACTCTCGAGCAAACCCAAAACATGTCTGGCTCCACCTGAATTGTTAGATCCGACAAATTCCAAAGAACCGACGGTTCGGATGTGGCTAACGAGTTTGGAGGTGTACTTCACCACTGCTAGGGTCAACGACAAACAACAAAAGATAAACCTTGCACCTGCTCTTTTGTGTGGCATGGCTCTAAGTTGCTAGTCTAACTTGAAGGCCATCCAACGGAAGCAGGAGACCCGAGCGGCCTTATCAATTGCCAACAGCGCCCGTCTCATATAGCCAACCGCAGGACTTCTATCCTTAGAGTAGATCAACCAGCAATAGCAAGATCCGCTCATGTCACCAACTGACTGGAACCAATTCTCTTGCGTAATACTCGCATGATTTGGAAGAATGAACAAGAATTTCAACGCACGATACAAGCTCCAACGTCTCCGTAAGCAGTCCAGCATGACAGCGTATACATGGAGATTTTGCTTGATCATCACTGGTGTAGACATCGCCCGCGATGAGCTCTGTTTCCACTACAACGGCCTTAAACAAGATATCTGATGAGCAATCGTCATTTTTGGCATCCAAAACGAATCACCGTGGATGATTGCAGCAGTAAAAAGGATCGAGGGCGCCGACTACAATGCTCTCATCCAGGAATCCTACGGTTCGGACCTTCCAACCACAATTATTCTTGTAACAGAAATAGCCAGTCCGGGGACTCCTCAAATCCGATGGAAGTGGACACCCCTAGACCAGAGAGATACGCGTACCTCCTACAATTGGGGAAAACTTAGGCACATCGCTCGCAACTGACAAAGCAAGCAGCATGCCAAAAAGGGAGAAATCGCCAAAAAATGAGTGGGGAAACGGCAAAGGGCAGGAGTGAAATGCACAACTCTTGTCCGTGAAGAGCAATCTGTGCCGGAAGATTGCCTATGTGAATGTCCTATGACGCTGCGGATGGTTTCTCATATTGCAAAGTTTGACGAGGGGTATGAGGACGACTAACCGACGATTCTCTTGAAAGTTTGACCTTGAGGATGCAGGAGTCGCGGAGCGGTACCAGCACTATTGGATGGAGGAGCTTCTTACAGTTTTGTAATGAACAACATTGTTTGCAAGCTGGGTTTACAAAAAGAACAAGGGGTGTTTGAAAACAAACTGTCGACAGGAGATTGCAAATATAGAGACTCCAAGAAACACTGCAACTACAACTGCGAGATGTCCGGGATGTAACGGTCTAGATTTCTTGTCCAATTAGTGACCGCAAGATCATTCTCTAATGAGATTTATTTTTCCGGCACAATCCACAGGTCGACTGGAACAGCGGCATCATCTAATGGAAATAGACAGTGCTATGTGACGACTTCCACACGTCAGTTACACAACGACAAAGAAAGCAGCAAAGGTGGAAGCAGCAAAAGAACACACATTAGCTGAATAGTGACAACCTGTGTAGCCGATACTGCTCAACGTGGCCAAGCACTGTATACAACAAGGAGCTCATGCATGGCTTGTACATCTCAAGCCAATGAAGCAAGTGGCAACAGCTGACTCATCGACCTCATCAGCCTCATCAGCCTCATCGACATTAACAAAGTTTGTGATGGTACCCACAGACTTCGCACAACTCATCCAAGAGTTTGCGAATGTCTTCCCCTACAAACTCCCTAAAACCCTACTACCTCAACGTGATATCGACCCCCAGATCAAACTGAAACGGGGTAGCCGACCTATAGTTCATTGGGCCTATCAAACGAACAACCACGAGCTGACCGAGTTGAAAAAGTAGCTCGAATAGATGCTCGGTCAATGGATTCATCAGCCCATCCAGATCACCATATGTCGCACCAGTACAGTTTGTGAAAAAGACAACTGGAAAAATACAGATGTGTGTGGACTACCGGGCATTTAACAACGCTGCCATCAAATACTGATATCCCCTCCTTGGAGCTAACAAACATTTTGATCAGCTCCGAGGGGCTCGGATTTTCACCAAAATCAACCAATGCATCGGTTATCACCAGATCTGCGTGGCAGATGCCAACATCGAGAAGACGGTGTTTCAAACTCGCTACAGACATTCCGAGTTCAAAAGAATATTGTTCAGACTTACGAATACCCCGGTGACATCCATGGCAGAAATGAACAACATTTTACGCTTGTACCTTGACAACTTTGCCGCAGTGTACCTCGACAACATCCTGATGTACAAACGCATCCCCGAGGAGCAAGATGGACATCTTCCAAAAGTCCTCAAAGTTTTGCAAGGAAAGGAGTTTTTGGAAAACTCTCAAAGTGTGACTTTGTGAGTTTCGGTCGTCGTTTGATCAAGTTTTTGTGTCACGTCATCAACGAAAGACGGATCACCATGGATCTGAAAACCGGCAGCAATCGCTGATTGGCCGATGCCGACCAATGTTTGAGACATTCAAGATTTTCTTGGATTTTGCAATCACTACCGGCGATTCATACATGAATATGCCCGAGTGTCAGCGCCTCTCTCCGATCTCACTCAAAAAGAAAATGAGTGGCAGTAAGGAGACAACAAACAAGATGCATTCACCGCTTTGTGGAACGCTCTGACCTTGGTGCCGGCCCTACAATTAGCTGATCCAACGGTCGACAACGTCATGGCTACCGACGCCTCAGATCAAACCATCGGCATGGTCCTCCTACAAGACCATGGCAAAAGAGAGCAGCCGGTCGCATACATATCGAGAAAAATGTGAGGACAAGGAATCAACTACACCATACATGAGAAAGAGATGTTGGTAATCATACATGCATTCAAGACATGGCAGTACTATCGTGAATGCCACCAATACATCGTGCGCACCGACCACCATACGCTGAACCATTTTAAGACACAGCAAATCTTGGTCAACGTTAAACCGGATGGATGGAGTTCCTTGATTCTGGGATTGACTACAATGTTGATTACTGACCAGGAAAAAACAACCCTTTACATGCACTCAGCTGCTGACCAGATCAGATGGCTCAGGCAGCAACGCTACAGCTACAGTGAAATACGTATCTCGAGCAGTTTTTTGCATGAGGATACGACCAGCACAGCAGATACGACAAGGTGAATATTTGGTACGACGTACCCTATAGGAGGTGGCGATTCACTCACCAGGTCGTCGTCCCCCCAAATGAAGAAATCAGCCGCATGTTGCTCAAGGAGTGCCAAGACACAAGTCCGGGTGGAGATTTTGGAGAAGACAAGACATTGAAGAAGCTAGCAAAACACTACTCATGGGACAAGATGCAATTCAATGTGGCCAACTTCTGCAAATTCTACAACACGTGTTAGCGACAAAAACCTCGTTGCACACGACCACCCGCACTTCTACAACTGCTCCCCATTCCAACGGAACCGTGGGCTGGCATCTCCATGGACTTCATCACAAGATTGCGAGTCACACCCAAGGGATATGATGCAATCATTGTGATCTTGGACAGGTTTTTCAAAATGTCTAATCTTATTCTGACAACGACCACTATCACCGCTCAAGAAACAGCACGGATTTTTCTAAACAACATTGTGCAGTTACACGGTGTATCAAGGACCATCGCGAGCAACAGGGATGGGCGATTTGCCAGCCATTTTTGGCGCAAACTGATGACTTGTTATGGCAGTCCAATCTAGCTTTCAACGGCATTCCACCCTCAAACCGACAGCCAGACCAAACGCACAAATCAAATTCTCAAACTTCTCCAAACACTATGCAAACCTCATGGAACGGATTGGGCACAAAAATTCCCAACCGCCGACAGACTTACAATTTGGCGATCTCCACTACAACAAGTAAAACCCTGTTTGAGGTGGTGTATGGAAAACTTCCTGGTCCACGCGAGCCGGACTACAAATTCAAAGCAACATTCCTGCGATTGATGTCCAACACCAAGATTTCTCCACCATATGGGACGAAACACGACGGAAGCTCGCAAAGACACAAGCGTCGTTGACACAAGCACCCAATCGCCATCGCAGCAACAATGTTTTCGTCACTTGCAACAAAGTTCTCCTTAGCTTAACCAACATCAAACTTCATGAAGCCGGCTGTTCAAAGCCCAAACCCCGATTGTTGGGACCTCTCGGGATCAAGAACATGCAAACCTCCGTGGTTGCACGACTCAAACTCCATGACACCATGCAATTTCATCTCGTGTTCCATATCACCAAACTCAAGCACTACCAAGACCTCGGAGAGAACTTCCTCAGCATGGATGTCTCTCGCCTTTCTCTCATACAAGTGGACTAGGACACCAAATACTCCTCGGCCATCAACAACGAGGCAAGAAAACACAATGTCTTGTCAAGTGGCACGCTACAACACCGCGCGTGATAGCTTGGAACCCTACGACAACCTCTGAGACGTCGATCACCTAATCGACAACTATTACCGCCGTCAACGGGCCACATGTGTACTCGCGCTCGGACGTCACAACTAAAATTGGGAGAAGTACTACGTGCCAGACATACACGATTCCCTAATCTTCCGAGTGGGTATCTTTCCCATTACACAAATAGCGGACCGTGCGCCAAGACCCCGATATTCACTCAGATGGCTGAGAGCAATTCGGCCAACTACCCTTGCCCTCTGCTGAACCTTCCCAAATTTCCCAATAACTTCGAACACTTTGAAGAATCTATGACCGAAGTAACAGGACCTTTTTGGTCAAATTCTTGACGCATTGAGACATATCTCCATTTAGAATGATGCATCTCCCATCTTCATCGTTGATCCTCAAAGTCCCCCGATTCCCCGTCGGAGCTTATCGAATCCAACGACTCAAGATGCGACTCCACAAGCGTCGCTCGACGATCAACCCAACGACGACAACTATGCTTCATTTGTAACTCAACACTTGTATATATATATATATATATATATATATATATGTGTGTGTGTGTGTGTGTGTGTTTGATCATTTCCACACTTTTTATCAAAGCACACTTACCGCTAATTATAAATCACTCAAAGTGTCCCAAACTCAAAATCATGTTCTTCTTTACGTCTCCTTGTTATGTACCAGACGAACGCGAGTCCTTAATCTTTCTGAGTGGGCATTATTGTTGTTACACAAATAGCCCATCGCATCGCAAAGACTGTGATATTCACTCCGGCCGTCGAGGGAAAATTGGTCAACTATCCCACCCTCAGTGGATATTCCCAAACCTTCTTACAGCTTCGGCCACTCTCACAAACCTACAAACACAAACACCGAGACCCTTCGGTTGACTTCTCGACCCACCGAGACAAACCTGGACAGATGGTGAATACAATGTGATGCCTCATTGTCATTCATACAATGTGCGCTTGCGTTGCGAAGAGCCTCCATCACATCAGCTCATCTCGCACGGCAAGACTTCACAGACTTCGTGACTACAATGTGAGGCGAGCGAGCGCAATCGACGATCAGCAACGGGTCTTCGGTGAAGAATTCAGCGATGGAGGAGCAGATCGTGCTCATACACACGAACCTCGAAGTAGCAGTGAATGCTGGCCTGGCAGGCTTTGCACCAGCTGGAACAACCCCAACGGCTTCGACAACCAATCCGGTCACGGACCCAACGCCGATGAACCAACCACCCCAATCGACAGCCTCAAAGACAACAGCAGGGACAACAGGCGCGGATCAAGGAGGAACTCACAAAGAGGATCTCCGCACTCGAAGGAATGAACAACCACCTGCTCCAAAAACTCAACACCGTGATGGAGGCTCTTCGCAACGCTAGCGCACATGAAGCAGTGCTAGTCAACAGACATTCCCAACTCTCGAGGGAACCAAAAACTTGTCCAGCTCAACCAGAGCCATTCAATCCTGCAAAATCAAAAGGACCGATGGTTTGGATGTGGCTAACGAGCTCGGAGGTGTACTTCACCGCTGTTAGGGCCAACGACAATAAAAAGAAAATTGACCTCGCAGCCGCGCTATTGCATGGTGTGGCGTTAAGTTGGTGTTCTGACCTCAAAACCATCCAACGATGGCAGGAGGCCAGTGGAGCCTCATCGACGGCCCACAGCGCTCATCTCACATCACCGACCGCAGGCGTTCTACCCTTGGAGTAGATCAACCCACAATGGCAAGATGTGCTGCTGTCACCAACCGACTAAAATGATGTTTTGTGTGTGATGCTTGTACGCTTTGGACGATGTCCAACACACGGTGCAAGCTCCAGCATCTACGTCACTACTCCACCATGGCGGAGTACACGCGGAGATTCCGCAAGATTATCACGGGAGCAGACATCGCCCCTGACCAACTTTCTTTTCACTACAACAACGGCTTCAAATGGGATATCGGGCAAGCAATCACTATCTTTGGCATCCAAAACGACTTACTGCAAATGATCGTAGCAGCCGAAAGGATCCACAGCACCAACTACAATGCTCGGATTTAGGAATTCTGCGGTTGGCAACCTCCTAGCCACAATTCTCGTGGCAAAGAAAAAATCTAGTCAGCAAACTCTTGGACTCCGATGGAAGTGGACATCGTCGACCAAAGAGATACACAAGAGTCGGGCACATCCCTCGTTATTGTCAGAACAAACAGGAGGCCATGAGGGGGGGAAGTCATAAAAAAATGAGTCGGGAAACGGGAAAGGGCAGGAGTCAAAGGTGCAGCTCTTATGCGTGAGGAGCAATCTGCACCGAACGATCGCCCATTTGAATGGCGTACATTACCAAAGATGTTTTCTGAGATTGCAAAGTTTGACAAGGGGTACAAGGACGACCAACCAGCGATACTGCTAAAGGTTTAGCCTGTAGGATGCAGAAGTTGTATAATGGTACTGGCATTATTCGATGGATGAGCTTCACACAACTTTGAAAGCAACGAAATGGTTTGCAAGCGGGGTTTGCAGACCAAACTAGGGGTGTTTGAAGGGAAAACCGTTGACGGGAAATCACAGATATGAAGACTCAAAGAACCTCTACGACTGCAAGTGGGAGATCTACGGGATGTAACAGTCTAGAGGTTATGTTCAATGAGCGATCACAAAATCATCCTTGGACGAAATTTCCTATACCGGCATAATCCGCAAGTCCACTGGAACAGTGGTGAAGTCTACGTGGAGATTAACGGCGCCAAAAGACAACTTCCATGTGCGGGACGGAAGCCTTCAGTGGTAGCAACAGAGGTGGAAGCACTAGATGAAGTCGCGAAAGCCAAAAAGCGACAATCGGTACAGCCGATACCGCTCGACGTGGCCAAGCACTGCATACGATAAGGAGCACGTGGCTCATGCATATCGAGCCAATGGGAGAAGCGGAGGTGACGGCAACTGACTCATCATTAGCCTCATTGGCATCATTAAGTTCGTGATGGTCGCCGAAGAGTCCGCACCCCTTATCCTTGAGTTTGTGAACGTCTTCTCCAACAAACCCCCAAAGACGTTACCTCCCTAGCAATACATCGGCCATCTCATCAAACTGGGCCTATCAAATGAGCGATCACGAGCTGACTGAGCTAAAAAAGCAGCTCGACGGGATGCTCAGTCAGGGGTTCATCCACCCATCCACGTCACCATACGCCACACCGGTACTATTCGGAAAAACGAAAACTGGCGAGATGGGGATGTGCGTCGATTATCAAACATTGAACAACGCTACCATCAAGAACCGCTACCCTCTTCCCCGAGCCAACGAACTTGTCAACCAACTTTGAGGGGCTCGAATTTTCTACAAAATTGACTTTCGTAGCTGATATCACCAGATACGCATGGCAGAATCTGACATCGAGAATTTGTCGTTCTAAACTCGCTACAGACACTTTGAGTTCACGGTCATGCTGTTTGGACTCACAGATGCCCCAGCAACGTTTATGGCACCAATGAACAATAATTTCTGTCTGTACCTTGACGATTTTGTCATGTTCTACCTCGACAACATTCTGGTGTACAGTTGCATCCCGGAGGAGCACAATGGACGTCTCTGAAAAGTTCTCAAATACTTACAAAGAGAGAAGTTTCTCAGAAAAATCTTGAAACGAGACTTCGGTCGTCTTTTGATCGAGTTTCTAGGTCTCGTCATCAACAGCGGACGAATCACCATGGATCCGAGAAAAGTGACAACAGTCGCTGATTGGCCGACGCCAATCAACGTTCGAGAAATTTAGGTTTTTCTTGGTACCTGCAATTACTTTCCTTCATTTGAAAGGGACTACGTCCGGGTGTCAACACCTTTTTCCAACCTCAATCAAAAAGAAAACGAGTGGCGATGGGGAGATGGCAAAAAATAAGCGTTCACTGCTTTGCGGAATGCTCTGACCTTGGCACCTGCCCTGCTATGAGCCGATCCAACGGTCGACTACGTCATGGCCAGAGATGGATCAGACCATGCCATTGGTGCGATCCTTCTGCAGGACCATGGCAATGGCGAACAACTAGTCGCCTACATGTCTTGAAAGGTACGAGGACCGGAACTCAACTTTGCAATAACAAGAAAGAGATGATGGCGGTCATGCATGTGTTCAAGACATGGAGATGTTATAAGGAATGTTGTCGACGCATTGTGAGCACCAACCACCACGCGTTGAGATATTTGAAGCCGCAACCGAATCCCGGTCGATGCCAAACCTGGTGGATGGAGTTCCTTGAATCTGGGTTCGACTACGAAATTGAATACCGGCCAGGAAAATTCAATGTGGCTGACGCATCCAGCCACCGACCAGATTTCATTGCTGACATGGCGATAGTATAATTACAGCAAGACCCGTACCTCGAGCGAATATTCGCACGAGGCTACAACCAGCACGACGGATATGATAAAGGAAAATTCTGGTTCAACGTACCCTACTGGCAACGTTGCTTTGCTGGCCAAGTGGTCTTTCTCCCAAAGGACGAGCTTCGCCGTATGCTGTTCAAAGAATGCCACGACACCGGACCTGGTGGACACTTTGGAGAGGACAAGACGATAAAGAAACTGGCAAGAAAACTATAGGTGAGACAAGATGCAATCCGATGTGGCCAACTTTTGCAAGACTAGCGACACCTGTCAACGACAAAAATCGTGTCGCATGAGGCCACCCGGACTCCTACAACCACTCCCTGTTTTAACAGAACCATGGGCTGACATCTCCATGGACTTCGTCACCATATTACCGGTCACACCCGAGGGACATGACGCAATCCTCGTGGTCGTTGACAGGTTTTCCAAAATGTCCTACTTCATACCGACAATGACCACCGTCTGTGCCGAGGGAATGGCACGGCTGTTCGTAAACATCATCGTGCGGCTACACGGCGTACCGAGAACCATCACGAGCGACAGAGACAATAGATTAACTAGCCGTTTTTTGCGCGAGTTGATGACTCGCTATGGCAGCATAATTCAACTTTTGATGGAGTTTCATCCTCAAACCACCCGACAAACTCAGCGGACAAGTCAAACGCTTGAACAGCTTCTTTGAACACTATGCGAACCTCACGGGACGGATTGGACACAAAAACTCTCGACCGCCAAAATTGCACATAATTTGGCACTTTCTACCGCAACAGGTAAAACTCCATTTTAAGTGGTGTATGGCAAATTTCCTGCCACACTAGCCAGACTACAAAGTCGCAGCAACATCCCCGCGATCAACGTTCAACCACGAGACCTTACCACCATGTGGGAGGAAATGTGGCAAACCCTTGCAAAGACACAAGCTGCTATGAATCGAGCAGCTAAGCGACATCACAGCGACGATATCTTTGCCGCTAGCGACAAAGACCTCAGCTCGACAAACATCAAGCTGCACAGATCCGGCTGTTTGAAGCTCAAACCCCGATGGTCGGGATTGTTTGAGATCGAGCACAAGCAAGCCGCTGTGGTTGTGCGACTCAAACTTCCGAACACTATGCAAGATCATCTGATGTTACATGTTAGCAGACTCAAGCACTATCGAGACCTCGGAGAGAACAGTTGTGATTTGTGATATTCCTGTCGACCTATACAGTTAAGTGCAACCACTCGGCCGTGTCCATGCTTGTGTAGGCTCAGACGGCGTAACATTCTGACTTGTCTATGCTGAGTTACGACGAAAACAGTGGTTTTGCGCCGGTTTTAGCACAGATCTTGCACTGACACGTGCGACACCCGTCGTGCGCCACGGCAGGTACTTAAGCCATGGACCTCTCATTTGTCATCCCTCCCTGCAAATGCTATTGAAGCATTATGACACTTTGGCTTGTGTCTCCTACCTAGAACCTTGCCGGTGTGTGCACGACTTGTGACTGTCGTCACCGTCTGACCAGGCACTGACGCCTACTCAGCGGCAATATCTCTAGGAAGCTTCCACGCATCATCTCCTGTGGTCAAAGCAGCGAGACCCCTCTCGCTGAGTTGCGCCGCAGAGACGTAGCACCGACAGAAACAATGAGAGTCACCGCCGCCGTCGTATATTGGGACTCGTTGGAGCCATTTTCAGCAATGACATCATTACGCAGTCCCCGCCACCTCATCGGGTGAGCTGCGGCATTTACTAGATCCAACAGCCAAGCCAAGCCGTAGCATAGGCAGCACTGGGTGTTAGCAGCAGCCATATCTGGCTGCTAGCCTGTACACAAAACAAAAGGAGTAGCAGCTCGCAGCAGTAGCTCGCGGTGGTAGCTGCAAGCACTGGCAGCACGTGGTAGTGGAAGCAGCTCGTAGCAACAGCGGCATCAACAGCTGCTAGCAGCAATAGCATCGTAGCAACAGCAGAAAAAGCAGTAGTAGTGTAGTAGTGTAGTAGTAGCATTGCAACTGCTGTAGTGATAGTAGTAATAGCACCACCGTTGCATAGCTTGCAGAAGCTGCACAACACCGTGTAGGGTTGTGTGGCATTGCGCAGGCCTACGCAGCCCCTACACAGCCGCGAGCAGGGGACGACGAGGTCACCCATGCCAGTCACACAAAGTTAGCGTGGCCTCCAAATAAAAAATGACTCGCATAAAATATGCAAGCGTGAAACGCTAGCGTTTTTTTGCTAACGTAAAAAACGCGGATGTCATCATTGTCAGTGCATCTACACAGAGGAGAGCGACAGGACAGGACCCACCACTTTTTGATCCTTTGGAGGACGCTGTCGTGCCAGGCATGGAGGATGACAGTCCCAAGAGGGAGATTCGCGTACTTCACGAGCGTCTCTGCCAGCTATAGACGCGTTCCAGTTCCCTATTCCCAGAGATCCGATCCTCGTGTGAGCCCTACCTTGGCGACTTTCCTTATTCCGGTATCTTCCCCATCCCTCATCTTTCCCATCCTATGGTTGCTCTCCCTATGCAGCAACAACCTAAGGACTTCGAGCCACCGCCCACACGATATGTCAAAGTGAACGGCTTTGACTCCTAGGAGACCCTCTTCCTAGTCTGGGCCACTTCAGAGGGGATTTGGACCTACTACCACACTTAATACCAGGTTAAGGACCGTGTTCAGGTGCTGACAGTGGCTCGAGCGATGCGCAAACTCCTTTACGTCGTGCATCGCGAGACTCTTGTGGACTTTTGCCCTTTCCTTCGAGAGGCCGGCATAGGCGCAGGTGCTGACCCACGTCGGGTCTCGGAGCATGCATTGTTCTTGCTTGCTGCACAGACCCACGCCATCCGCGCAACTCACATCCGTGCCTTCCACTGCCTTTGTCAGGGACCTGCCGAGCCCAAAGCCGCTTTCTGGCGGTGCGCCATGCGCATCTAGACGTACCTTAGGACCTCATGAGGTACACAGCTGTGGGCGCATCGCACATTCATGATTGGAGTCTGTCTTGAGCATACCGACATCTTCTAAGGGTACAGCAATGCCGTGCTCGAGCCCTTCTCCCCTTCCCGTTAGCATCTTCCTTGGGCGCATCAGCTTTTTCTCCAGGTGACTTCCGTCCATGAGGCAGCCATCGCCCATTAGGAAAGTTCACTTGCTACACCAGTAATCACGTCACAACTGACGCCTCTCTTGCAGTTCTCATATCCATCCTCTGGTACGCCCTCCTCTTCCCCTTCCATCCCGGCTACCCCGACACAGACGCAAGTGGTGGCCGCAGCAGCACAGAGAACAAAGGAAAAAAGAAGCGTTGCTCGGGTCAGCAGTAGTCACTCCAGCAATAGTCATCAGGCGGTAGCGGTGGATGTACTATTCATTACTACATATATGGAGGCGCTCACCGCTACACTGCGTGTCACCAAGCACTCGTCTGGGTGCGGATCACTCGCGGTCTTCACGCTACACATGCACAGTGGTATGCATCAAGCAACGCAGCCTCTGGTCGCACGACAATCGCAACCACAGCAGTTCCCGCTTCTCCACCGGCGAGCAGCGGAGACCGAGACACCCGTGAACGCACCATCACGCAGTTCCGTCAGCTCCTCGTGCTTCGCTCTCAGGGGGTACGAGTGTGTCGTCACAGTCGGGTGGTTCACAGACTATTTCTTTGTCATTTTTCGTACATTGTGATGACTCGTGTAGGGGAGCACAGCTGGCATGTGATGACGATGGGCCTGTCAGTACAGATTGGATTTCTGGGTCTCACCCGTGTGCCCTTCGTCGTTCTCCCTTCTCTGTTGTGGAGCGCCCGTCTGCAGCCGAGTGTTCTATTGCCCGTTGCACAGTGACGTCCTCCCGTCGTGATTTGGGTGGTACTTCGATCATCGATTCCGGTGCCACTCAGCACATGACCTGTCGTCGTAGAGACTTTGTTTTCCTCCGTCCTGTGGCCTCTGTTTATTCCGTTCACACAGGCTCTGGTCAGTCCTTGCCAATTTAGGGTATTAGGGTTCTATGCTTTGATGGTCCGTCTTACTTCTTGTATCTTTCCGTTGTGCTTTTTGTGCCTGACCTTGAGCTCAGCTTGCTCTCTGTGTGTGCCTGCACTCTGATGGGACTCTCTGTGGAATACACTCCAGACTCCGCGACTCTGAAAATGCTCGATACCCGCACTATTGTTCTTCGTGTCCTCGTTGTAGATGATCTATATCCTGTTCCTCAGATCTCTTCTCTTCCTTGCTCCCCTTCCCCTCCTGCTCGTCTGTTTGTCACTGGTGTCCTGTCTGCGAAGCACTAACGCCTGCTACATCAAAGTTTGTGTCATGTGGGCTTTGACACTGAGTCAAAGCTCATTAGGACACAGCCAGCACCCGGTCTTCACACGGCTTGTTTTGAGAAGCCGCCCAAGACCAATTGTTTGTTGAGCGCTTAGAGTAAGATGCATCACTACACCTACCCTGACTCCCATTCTCGAGCCCTTCGTCCTCTCAAGCTGGTCCAATTGAACTTTCTCGGTCCTCTCCCTATCAAGTCTTTGTCTGATCGAGGCCGATGCCTCCTAACCCTAGCCGATGACTTCACCCGGATGCGGTGGGTCTACAGCCTGTACCAGAAGATTGATGCTGCTCTAACGGTTCATCTTTGGCTAGTGATTGTTGAGAATCGGTCTCGCCACTCGCTGCATACCTTCCACTTGGACCACGGTGGGAAGTTTCTTGGTGAGATGGACAGTTTCTTAGCCAAGCGCGGGTTTTCTCACCAGGTCTCTGCTCCTGCCACTCCTCAGCACAACGGTGTCTCTGAGCGCTGGAACTGCACCATGGATAACTTGATTTGTGTTATGCGGTCTGAGTGCAGTCTCCCACAATCCTTCGCCTTAAAAGGATTCACCTACATGACGTGGATTTGGAACCGCCTCCCGCACGGTCCTCTTCCGGACCACGTTACAACGTACGAGCTCTGGTTTGGCCACCATGCCAATTTGTATCTTGCTCTTGTCTAGAGCCCAGTGGCTTCTCTGTGGTACACGAAGGATCAGCAGGGGTCCAAGGTCTCTTCACGGGGTCGCTTGTATGCCTTCGTTGATATCTCTCCATGGTTGAAGGCCTAGCGTGTTTGGGACCCCGCCCATCGTCGCATTGTTGAGTCGCGCGAAGCGCTCTTCTTTGAGTCTCTCAACTACCGCGACCTAACCTCGATTGTGTCGATGTCTATCACATACGTTCCTACGTGTGAGGTTTTCTAACGGATGGGGGAGTCTGAGTCTACGAGCACCTCTCATCTGGCTGATGTGTCCATTTGAGCCCCCTCTATTTCTCCAACTCTGGCTCATGATGACCCGAAAATCATCACTGTCGACCCATAGACCTCTCATGCCCAGCCTATCTCCTCTCATACGCCTTTGAGCCCCACACAAACCCATGATACTGGGTCCCTCTGCCTACCAAAACTCCTGTCACTGTGGGTGGTCCTACTACCACACCCAGTCCTGCGTGTCCCATTAGTTTTCTAGCCTCTCCTCCCATTGCATCATCTGCCCTTGTGCCTTACTCCTCACCGGATGTGGTCGTGCATCTCTCCGAGCCTGATGTGAGCCCTTTGAGCCCAGGCTACTCGCGTAAGTACGGTGGTCGTCTTCGACCGTAGGACTGCGGAGCCCAGCGAGTGTCAGGTCCTGCACCCAGGCGCTCCACTCACAGCGTTGCAAGTGGCGATCCCAGCACAAAGGCCCTCGGCCTTGAGAAGATGCGTGGAAGCTTCTTAGCGACATAACCGCTGGCTAGGTGTCTGTGTCTGGTCAAACGGTGACGACAGTCACAAGTGGTACATACAACGGCAAGGGTCGGGCTAGGAGACACAAGGCAAAGTGACATAATGCTTCCAGAGAATTTGCCGAGAGAAATGACAAATGACAGGTCCATGGCATAAGTACCTGCCGCGGCGCACAGCAGGTCTCGCACGCGGTGGCACAAAATCTGTCCTAAAAACCAGTCCAAAACAACTGTTTTGGTAGTAACTCAGCGCAAACATGTCAGAACGCTCCGCCCTCTAAACCTAGACGTGCATAATCACAAGCCGGACGCTACGACTGGTCACATGCATGCATGCAGCATCAGACAATGGACACACAATGCAAAAACATACAAATCACGCCCACGACCAGTCCACGGATAAACTCCTACATGCTGCAGAAAGGTTTGCAAGAGGTCCCGGGCAGCAACCTGAGCTCTAGGACAGTCGACAGTCAGCTCCAAGCTAGTAGTCCGCCACCAGACAACACATCAGTACCACCAAGGTCCACATCAAGGATCTGCACACGTATGGATATGCCCAAGTGGTCACAGTAAACTGTATTGGTCGACAGGAACTTCAAAAATCACAACACTCACCCATGACCCCATGGTACGCATGTCCATATACGTGCAGCACTGAAATGAGTACGACAAAAAACACAAAACCAGTCGTGAAAGAGTCGGTGTAGCCATCAAGGACCACCAAACACTGCCGGCAAAAGCAGAGTCCGAGGTACGGTGTGGAAACCACATACCGTACCTCTCGTATAGCCGCATGAAGGGTTGTAGTGCGTGGAGCGTGCAAAAACTATGCAAGGATGTTGACGGCAAAAGCGATGTTAGGATGGGTGGTAGTTGCCAAGCACATCAGAGATCGAATGAGATGAAGGTACAAGGTCACACTGTCTCTCCCAACTATGTGGGATCATCCACCTTCAGGGTATCCTGTCCATCCGGTGTGACAGGTGTGGAGGCCGTGGGAAATGCACCAAGGAGGTCGTTGAAGCGCTCCCCCACAACACATACGTATCGGGCTTGATGCAGTAGTTGTATCCGACGTCTGTAGTCTCGCACGATCTCCATGTTGAGAAACACCGCTCCAGGACAAAGGGCCTTCATCCTATAGGCTGTTTGGAGGACTGCCTTGGCCTCCTTCATAGCCTCCATGGAAGGAGACGCGATCACAAGGTTATCAATATGGACCAGGATGGCGGTGAAATGCTCATGTGTCCGTCGGATAAAGAGACAGGGATCTGCCTTGCTCAGTACATATCCCGCATGGTGCCATTGATCTCCTGGTTCCAACACCGAGGAGACTGCTTGAGGCTGTACAAGGACTTGCGCAAGCGCCAGACCTTGTCAGCATCCTCAAAGGCAGGTGGCGGAGCCACGTAAATCTCCTCATCCAGAGAGCCATGGACGAACACATTTTTCACGCCCATCTGGTGCAGTTCCCAGTCATGCTGAGCCACTACACGGAAGAGAGCGCAAGATGAGGTCATGCGACCGATTGGGAAAATGTGTCAGTGTAATCGATGCCCTCAATCTGAGAGTACCTCTTGAAAACCAAGCGAGCCTTGTGGCTCGAGTGAGCCATCGAGCTTCACTTTCTTGCAAAAGACGCACTTGACCTGAATAGTCGTCCTCCCAGGTGGAAGGTCCACTACCTCATAAACTCCGTGCTTTCAAATGGCGTGAAGTGTCAGGATGAGATCCACGTGGATGCAGTCCCCACATTTGTCTGATAGACTCTTTTGCTTCACGTCTACTGTTTTGGGCGAATCTGAGACTGAGCGTAAGCTTTCTGGTCGCCTCACGCTATGTGAGTAGGAATTTAGAGACTGTCATTTTGCGAAGGGAATAACGTCATTTTGCGTTAGTTTTTTAGCATAAACATGATCACAACATTTTTAGGGTTAGTCATGAGCTCTCCAATGCACCAAAACACGCGTGATTCAGCCAAGCATAGCCCAAGTTATACTTGCTGAAGCGCAGGTCTCACCCACCACAGAAACGCCTAACGCCTCCATGGCGCGCACACGTCGCGGCGCCTTCCTTCACGTCCGAAGTGCCTTTCCCGAGGTGCAGGTCCACTTGCACATGGTGTAGGGGTCCCCTGTATTATTTCTACACACCCTACCCACTTTTGGGTCGAGTTTGGTGATGGGGTGTTACGAGGTTCGAAACCTGTCCGCAGACCTGCAGTCAGAATTTTGATTAAGTCCCCGAGTAACAAAACGTACTACTGAGTTTCGGACGCCGAGCCATGATTTTGGCTAAGTCCCTCAGTAACAACCTGCACTACTGGATCCGGCGGATGATCCACCTGATCAGGTGGATTATCCACCAGACGCCTCAGCAGGCCTTCCGGAGCGATTTCTCCAAATAGTATTTTTGTTACTCAATCCGGTCGATTATCCACCGGATTTCGAGTCGCAGCCGGCTCCCAGAGTCGCTGCGCACACCCCAACTTTGGAAGGCCATATCTCCCTCCATACTTGTCCGATTCTGGCGAAACAACTTCCACCAGATTCAGCGACTTGTCATCTTTTACGGGCAATCCTCCATTTTTGGATCCAAGCAAACTTTGAGTCGCCAGATCCGCCGGAGCGGAGTTTTCACTTTCTGGCGGCTCGTCGACGCCTCCGACCCGCACTTGGGCATGCAGAGGGGCAATTTTTTAACATTCTCCCCCTTGCACCTGCCATGCCCGCTGCTCCTTCTTGCTCTCACTCATCTTCCGCTGCGCCCTCCAGCCCATCATAGCTGGTCATCCCAAGTCCGGCCACGCTCATCGTATACCGGTCCGCGGGTTGCGCCTTGGTCAACCAATCCGCAAGCATGTTGTGTGTGCTGCTGTGATGCAGCACCACTTGCCCCTTCTCGACCATGTCTCGTGCGTAGTGATAACACATGTTGATGTGCTTCGTCCTCCTGTACTGCATAGGGTTGTTGGTCAGCGAGATGGAGCCGGTGTTGTCCTCTTGCACCATCGTAGGCTCCAGCTGCTGCACACCCAGCTCCCCCAGCAACTTGCGGAGCCACACCGCCTTCTTGACCGCCTCAGCCAGCGCGATGTACTCTGCTTCCACTGTGGAGGTGGCAACACAATCCTGCTTCCTGCTGCACCACGAGACCGCTGCACCAGCGAGGAAGAACACGTATCCGGATGTGGACTTCCACTTGTCCACATCGCCAGCATAGTCTGCATCTGTGTAGCAGACCAGACACAAAGGGTCCACCCGCCCTTTGCTGTCGAACCTCAGCCGCGCATGCCGCGTCGCCTGCAGGTAGCGGAGGATGCGTTTGACCGCCTGCCAGTGTAGTGGCCCTGGATCGGCCACGTACCTGCTTACCTGGCCCACCGCGTAGGCCAGGTCCGGTCGAGTCGCCACCATGGCGTACATGAGGCTGCCCACCGCCGATTGGTACGGCACCCCTACCATATCCTCCCGCTCTTCTTTTGTTTGCGGCGCCATTGCCGCACTCAGTTCACAGGTCGTGGAGACCGGACTGCACACTGGTTTGCAGTCCTCCATGCCGTACCGCTTCAGCACCTCGGCCACGTATTTGGCCTGCCCCAGCTCAAGTGTGCGCACCCTCCGGTTCCGCGTAATGCTCACCCCGAGGTAGAACTCCAGCTCCCCCATGTCCGACAACTGGAACCTGCTGCTCAGCCGCTCTTTCAGCTGCTGTATACTCGGCAGGTCTGAGGACCACAAGATCAGATCGTCCACGTAGAGTGCGACAATCTGATGGAGCTTCTTGCTGCGCCGCACATACACACTATGATCCGCCTCACAGCGCTTGAAGCCGAGTTGTACCATGAAGCTGTCCATCTGTTGGTACCAGCATCGAGGCGATCATTTTAGCCCGTACAAGGACTTCCGCAGCTTGCACACCTTGCCCTCCGGCGCCTCCACCCCCTCCGGCACCTCCATGTAGATTTCCTTGTCGGTGATGCCATTGAGGAAGGCCGTCTTTACGTCCATTTGGTGGAGTTCCATGTCCTTCGCGGCTACCACCGCAAGGATTGCCCGGATGCTTGTGAACTTGGCGACGAGGGGGAACCACACCTTCCTTTGTGAACTTGGCGACGAGGGGGAACCGCACCTTCCTTCTCATTGTAGTGCTCGCCCTTACGCTATGCGTACCCCTTTGCCACGAACCGCGCCTTGTACTTGTCAACCACACCTTCTTTCGTGAACTTGGTCTTGAAGACCCACTTGGAGCCGATGACCTTGGCGTCTCTCGGCCTGTCAACCAGCTGACACGTGCCATTTTCAGCAATAGACGCCAACTCTGACTTGATGGCGGCGTCCCACTCCTCCCCCTCGGGGCGCGCAAGCGCCTCTTGCACGGTTGTCGGTTCCGTTGATGCAGCCAGCATGCACCGCGTCATGCCGATCCATCGACCGGTGCCTACGTCAAAACGCTTCCCCGCTCTCCGCTGCATCCCGATGCGGCGCGGTAGTCTTGGCAGCGTCTCGTCGCTCTGCTGCGATCCTTCCGACTCTGCCCGCTCAGGTGAATCATCGCCCGGACGGCTTTCTGAGGATTCTTCCCGCTCCGGTGAACCATCAACCGGATGGGCGGCGCGTCCGGAGTTTTTTTCTCTGACGCCCGACGCAAACTGCCTCGGGAGTGCACGCTTCGGCACCCGCGGTGCCTCCTTTGACGGATCATTCCACCAGATCTCTAGCCCAACTGCATCATCGTCAGAGTCTTCCGCGTCGGCTGCTGCACCTGCTACACCGTCGCGCTCTGACGCTGCATCATCGACCTCCGCGTCTACCGGCTCCTCCTCGTAGTCAAGGAGCTGGAACCACTCCCCCTGTTTTGGAGTATTCCCGACGCTCATGTCGTTGCTACTGCTGCTGCTGCTGAAGCTGCGCTGCTCGTCAAACTCGACGGCACGGCTGAGGATGATCTCTTGCGTGCGCGGGTCCCAGAGCCGATACGCCTTTTGCGCGCTCTCGTTGCCAAGAACCAAGCACGGCTTTGCCCACAGTTCCAGCTTGCTGTCGCGTCGTTGCGCCGCCTGCACCATCGCGTGCGCCTTGCAACCGAACACCTTTAGGTGTGCCATGTTTGGCTTGCACCCGCTCCAAACCTCCTGCAGTGTCTTCTAGCCGCCTTTACCCTTCAGCACCGCTGTTGGGGTGAGGTTGATGGTGTAGCTCGCTATACACACAGCCTCCACCCAGAACCCTCGCGGCAACCTCGCATCCACAAGCATGGTCCGCACCATGTTGAGCAACGTCTGCTTCGCCTGCTCCGCCACTCCGTTGGACTGTGGCGAGTATGGCGTAGTGGGTTCCCACTTGATGCCCTGCTACTTCATCCACCCACTACAGCCCACGTACTCTCCACCATTGTCGCTGCGTAGTGCTCTGACTTTTCGGCCAGTTTGCCTCTCCACCGCTACGACGTACTCCTTCAGACGGTCCAGGACCTCGCCTTTCCGCTTCATGAAGTACACGTAGAGCTTTCTACTGCAATCGTCAATGAAAGTGGCAAAGTATCTCAAGCCGCTGTTTGACGGCATTTCGAACGGTCCGCACATGTCGTTGTGCACGACCTCCAACAGGTCCTTTGCGCGAGCCTCATTCTCGTTGAATGGCTTGCGCCGCGCCTTACCCGAAATGCAAGGCTCACACTTTTTGTGCGCTGCTGCATCTGCTGCCACGTCTGCTGCACCGTCGATGATGAGGCCGCGCACCATGTCACAATTCGCCATCTCCATAACGGTTGCGGGCGCCGAATGCCCCAACCGTTGGTGCCAAAGCTCCAGATCAGCGCTTCCTCCCTTGGCCATGTTGACGACGCGCTCCTGCAAATCTGCTGCGTCGGATACCGCGGGGACCACCTTGGTCTCCACAATGTAGAGATCGCCCTCGCGTTTCACCTCCAACACGACCTTGCCGTCGCCGTCGATGCGCACCACTGCGTCTTTCCTATGGAAGACCACCTCATATCCCTTGTCTGTCAAGCGGCTAACACTCAGGATGTCAGCCAGGCCGGGGACGTACTGCACATCACGGATTATGTACAACTCCTTCTTACCACCCACCACGACTTCCACCTCCACGTCGCCTTGGCCGGCCGCCGGCTCGACTTTGTCGTTCGCGACCACCATTGACTTGGAGGACTTCTCGTAGGTGACGAACCCCACCTTCTCGACTTGGGTGTGCTCCTCGTCCTTGGAATCCAGGCACCGCCTGTTGGCCTTCTTCAGGAAGTGGTTCTTGTTGCCGTCTAGGAGCGACCTGCCTTTGTTGTTTTTGCCGCTGGTCTTCGCCTCCTCCGGGCACTCACCGGCCCAATGGCCCTCTTTGCCGCCATTGCGGCACGCACCTTTCCTGACGCCCTTCTTGCCGCCGCCCTTTCCGCCACTTCCTCGGCCCCCGCTTCCGCCACCACGCGTTTTGGGGACAAGGGCTGATGAGGAAGATGAGGACTCCCTACAGCTCCGTCGCTGCACCTTGTTGCGGATGTACTCTGCGACCGCGCCATAGGTGAGCCTGTCCTCCGACCATCCTCCAAGGACAGTGATGAGTGGGCCCCAACTGTCAGGTAGGGCCATGAGGAGGGCCATCGCCTGCAGCTGCGTGTCGATCTTCCACCCCACGTCATTGCATTGTAACGCCAGCGACTCGATCTGTTGCATGGAGGAGATGACATCATCTCCCTCCTCGATTCTCACCGTGTGGAGCCGCTACATCACGAAAATTTTGTTCGCGAGCGACTTAGATTGTGGATGGCACAGAGATTTTGCCAAGCTTCGGCTGCCAGCTTGCAGCCTTGGAAGTAGCCCCACTGCGACTCGGCTGTTCCGGACACCAGGAGCATGAGCGCCTCCGTGTTCTTCTTTTCGAAGGCCTGCTTCTCCACGTCCATAGCAGTCGCCTCTGTGAGCACCTCCTTTCCCAACATGACATCCTGCAGCCCCTTATGCGAGAGGTGCAGTTCAAATTGCCACCTCCAAAGCCCGAAGCCCAGGCCGCCCGCATACTTCTGAATGGGCTGCGTCTCCTTCTGGCAATGTGCGCAGCTGCTACTCCGACGAGTTCTCAGAACTTCACGGTGACGTCCAAGATGACGATCCCGTGCGCTGCGGAAGACGTGAGCGATGGAGGCTATGAGATCTGTGGGCCCATAACCCTTTTTCATGATGAGATCCACGTGGATGCGGTCCCGCCGTTGGTCTGATAGACTCTTTTGCTTCACGTCTACTGTTTTGGGCGAATCTGAGACTGAGCGTAAGCTTTCTGGTCGCCTCACACTATGTGAGTAGGAATTTAGAGACTGTCATTTTGCGAAGGGAATAACGTCATTTTGCGTTAGTTTTTTAGCATAAACATGATCACAACATTTTTAGGGTTAGTCATGAGCTCTCCAATGCACCAAAACACGCGTGATTCAGCCAAGCATAGCCCAAGTTATACTTGCTGAAGCGCAGGTCTCACCCACCACAGAAACGCCTAACGCCTCCATGGCGCGCACACGTCGCGGTGCCTTCCTTCACGTCCGAAGTGCCTTTCCCGAGGTGCAGGTCCACTTGCACATGGTGTAGGGGTCCCCTGCATTATTTCTACACACCCTACCCACTTTTGGGTCGAGTTTGGTGATGGGGTGTTACGAGGTTCGAAACCTGTCCGCAGACCTGCAGTCAGAATTTTGATTAAGTCCCCGAGTAACAAAACGTACTACTGAGTTTCGGACGCCGAGCCATGATTTTGGCTAAGTCCCTCAGTAACAACCTGCACTACTGGATCCGGCGGATGATCCACCTGATCAGGTGGATTATCCACCGGACGCCTCGGCAGGCCTTCCGGGGCAATTTCTCCAGATGGTATTTCTGTTACTCAATCCGGTCGATTATCCACCGGATTTCGAGTCGCAGCCGGCTCCCAGAGTCGCTGCGCACACCCTAACTTTGGAAGGCCATATCTCCCTTGATACTTGTCCGATTCCGGCGAAACAACTTCCACTGGATTTCTCAACTCGTCACATTTCAGGGGCAATCCTCTATTTCAGGATCTGAGCAATCTTTGAGTCATCAGATCCGCCGGAGCGGAGTTTTCAGTTTCTGGCGGCTCGTCGGCGCCTCCGGTGCCGCACTTGGGCATGCAGAGGGGCAATTTTTCAACACGAAGCTCACCCTTGCAAGCAACACGCCAGGCATCAGCATCTTGTGATGAGAAAGTTTCCCTCAGTATGCCTGGGTCAAGCCCCAAAGAGCGAGAGCTCTGAGTGGCAAGAGCACATGCCTCAGTGTTAGGTTTGACAACCACAAGGTCAGTTGCTGCATCATAAGCGATATGAAACTCGCGATTGACGAGATCATGCCCTATGGGACACGGTGGATGTACCTTTGAGTGCTCAGTGTAGACATTCAAGCGTAGGGCCTTCTTGTTGAGATCACCACTCGTGATGCTCTGTGTGGAGCGCCTGGGTGCGGGTCTTGACGCTCGCTGGACTCCGGAGTCCAATGGTTAAAGACAACCGCCGGGCTCACGTGAGTAACCTGGGCTGAAGGGGCGTATCTCATTATCAGAGACAAGCATGACCACAGCTGGTGAGGGCAGAGGGAATGGAGCTGGTGATGCCATGCGAGGACATGCGTGTGTGGGAGACACGACACTGGGTGAGGCAAGTCCACGCACGGAGGTAGGAGGACTGGCAGACACAAGTATAGAATCATGGGTACCTGTGGGGTGCCAGGAAGGAGTACAAGCCGGCTGTGCTGGGAAGATCTCAGGGTTGAAAGCGATGATTGCTGGGTCATCAAGGGTCGGAGACTGCGAAGTGGAGGGATCTTGAATGGACACATCAGTCGGGCGAGAGGTGCTCGTAGGCTCAAACTCCCCCATCCATCAAGAAGCCTTACACGTGAGAACGTGCATGAAGGACAGCGACGTGATTTAGGTCAGATCATGGTAGATGAGAGACTCAATGAAGAGCGCGTCGCGTGACTTAACAATGCGACGACGAGAAAGAACCCAAAAACGCAAGGCCTTTTACCGCAGGGAGATACCCACCAAGGTACACAAACGACGTCGCAGTGAGACCTTGGACACTTGCTGGTCCTCGGTGTACCACACAGGAAACCAAGGACCTCCAGACGCAAGCAAGATACAGGACAGCACGGTAGCCAAACCAAAGCTCATACGGTGTGACGTGGTCGGGAAGGGAACCGTGCGGGAGGTGATTCTAGACCAAGGTCATGTAGGCAAATCCTTCAAAGGCGAAGGACTCCAAGAGACCACACTCACACCGCATAGTGCGATCAACATCCTCCATAGTGCGGTTCGAGCACTCAAAGACACCATTTTGCTGAGGAGTAGTAGGAGCAAAGACTTGGTGAAAATTCCTGTGATCAACGAAGAAACTGTCCATCTCACCAAGAAACTCACCGCTACAATCCAAGCAGAAGGTATGCAGCGTGTGGCGGGACTGATGCTAAGCCATCACTAGCTACAGACAAACCGCAAGATTGGCATCACCCTTTTGGCATAGGCTGTAGACCCACCGCATCCGAGTGAAGTCATCAGTGAGGGTCAAGACGTATCAACCCCGATCGGACGGAGAATCGACAGGGAGAGGAACGAGAAGGTCCGAATGGACTAACTCGAGACAAAAAAGTGCGCGAGAACGAGAGTCAGGGTAGGTGCAACCATGCATGCTTCTTATCCTGAGCGTAGAAGAGACAATTGGTCTTGCGCGGCTTCTCAATAGAGGCCGCGTCAAGACCAAGTGGGGGCTGTGTCCAAATGAGCTTTGACACAGTGCTAGAGCCCACATGACAGAGACGACAATGAAGCAATCGCTGGCGCTCAGTGGACAGAACGCTAGTGATAAAAACATGAGCAGGAGGGGAGGGAGAGCAAGCACGAGGAGAATTCTGAGAAACGTGGTACATGTCATCCACCACAGAGGCACAAAGAATAACACTTTGGGTGTGAATAGCAATCACTGTCGCAGAGTCTATAGTGTGCTCCATAGAGAATCCCATCAATGTTGACGCACAAAAAGCACACAGCCCAAACACCCTGGACCGGCAAGAACTGACCATAGCCTGTGCAGACGGAATGAACAGACGCAACTGGACCAAAAACAATGAAGTCACTACACCGACACGTCATGTGATGAGTGGCACCGGAATCGATGACTCAAGTGCCACTAGGATCATGACTGGAGGACGTCCCTGTACAACGGGCAATGGAACACTCGACCTCACATGGGCGATGAACAACAAGTAAGGAGGAATGACAAAGGGCACCAAGGTGAGACTCCTGAATCCAATCGATATTGTTTGGCCCATCATCATCACATGTCAGTTGTGCCCCCCCACACGAGTCATCACGAGCAACAAGGAAAGACAAACAAACAGTCTGTAGACTACTTGGTTGTGACAACACACTCGCACCTCCCTGAAAGCGAAGTGCTAGAAGGTGATGGAGCTCGTTGATGGTGCGGTCACGTGGCTCCGGGTCGCAATTGCTCGTCGGTGGTGAAGCGAGAACTTCTGCCGTCATGGTCGCCGCGTGCCTAGGAGATGTGCTACTCGATGTAGACTGTAGTGCATGCGCAGCCAGAAGTCCACGAGTGATCCGTACCCAGTTGAGCGGCTGCTGGCACATAGTGTAGCGATGAGCGCCTCCACAGCTATAGCAGTGAATAGAGTGTCCTCTGCTACTACGCGATGAATGCTGCTACTGTGGATGCTACTGGCCCAAACTGCGCCTTCGTCTCCCCTTCTTCCCTATGCTGCTCCTGCCACACCCTGTGTCTGAGTTGGGGTTATCACAGTGGAGGAGGAAGAGGAGGACGTGCCAGAGGATGGAGGACTAGACGGCAAGAGGGGCGTTGGTGGTGAAGCGATGACCGCTGCAGCAAGGAGACCCTCCTGATGAGCCACGGCTACCTCACGGGCGGAAGTCACCTGGAGGAAAATCTAATGCGCCCAGGGAGGAAGTTACAAGGAGGTGGAGAAGGGCTCGAGCACGACGTCGCTTTACCCCGTGAAGATGTCTGTGTGCTCAAAGAAAACTCCAAGCATGATCGTGTAGAGTGCCCATAGTTGTGTACCTCTTGATGTCCCAAGGCGCGATTAGAAGCGCATGGCGCGTCGCCAATAGTCAGTTGCAGACTCGGCAGGTCCCTGACAAAGAGAGTGAAAGGTAGGAATGTGGGTGGCGCGGGTGGCGTGCATCTCTGTAGCAAGCAAGGATAATACTAGGTCCCAGCCTTTACGTGGATCAGCACCTGTGCCTGTGCCGGCCTCTCCAAGAAGCAAGCGGAAGTCTACGACGGTCTCGCATGGCATGGTCTACAAAGGTGTCCGCCCATCGCCCTGGCCATTGTCGGCATCTATGCACTATCCGTAATCTGATACGGACTGTGGTACTAGGGTCACACTCCCTCTGAAGTGGCCCAAACCTGGAAAAGGATCTCCCAGCTCTCAAAACCGTCCTCGCTGACATACTGTGAGGGCGGTGTCTCAAAATCCTTGGGTTCCAACTCCGTAGGGACAGTAAGCATAGACTGAGAAGGACAAGGGATGGGGAAGACACCGAGAAGAGGAAAGTGGCTGGGGTGGAGATCAAGAGAGGATCAAATCTCAGGAAGAGAAGAATGAGAAGTAAGTGGGGGTCGAGACCTCGCTTGGAGCTGGCGGAGACGCTCCTGAAGCACACGAATCTCATTCTCGTGAGAGCCGCCCTCCAAGCCTGGCATGTCGGGGTCCACATCCCAAGGATCGACAGCATGCGGGTTGCGTCCTACTCCTATCACCGGTCCTGGTGCTGACTGCTGTGCAAAGGGTGCAACACCGACCGCTCCCTTGGAGGTCTGGCGTGAAGCCATGGACTGACCACGAAGAAGCTTTGTGAGCGTATGGATGGCGTCAATCTGCTACTACTGCAGACAATGCATCTCGTCCGGCTGGCTCCGCACGTCCTTAATAGCCTGCAAGCGTGGGCTCATGACCCCTAAGGAGCAAGAAAAGGGGTCTAGTGGTCTTTTGCCCTTATCACCGACCGGAGCCATGTCAACGCTCAGTATGGGTCAGGATTTCAAACTGGTTGTATTGCAAAACAGTAGCATTTCTCGAGGAGTTGATGATGTCAGTAAGAAAACATGCTGACGCTGAGACAGCCCTCCCTTTTCCTTGACAACCCTCGCGGTTGTTGCCTTGCTGTGCGAGGGCGGCTGCTTCATAGCAGCCGCACAAAAACTACACAAAAACTCCGTAGAAGCTTCGGCTCGGCTGCTATTGCTTTGTCGGTACCTACAGTAGCAGTCGCGTAGCGGGGTGTGCAGGTGTGGCAGTAGTTGTGCGCTGCTACTACTGTTGCTGTGCGGTACCGCTGCTACGCACTGTTGCTACTACGCGATACTATTAGGCTACTGCTCTACTGCGTTGCTACTATTGTTGTTGATGTATGCTGCTACAGCTGCTACTCAATGCTGTTGTTTTTGCACGCTACTGCTACCCGCCACTGCTACCGCCGTTGCTAAGTAGCACTGCTATGCATTGCTCCTGCTACGCGCTATTATTGCTACGGGCTGCTGCTATTACTGTCCACCGTCACGTGCCGCGGCAGCGGCATGCTATCGCCGCTATTAGTACCAATGTCAATAGTTGCTAGCAAATGCTCCCTGCTGTAGTTATTGCCTGCTGCTGCTATCTGCTGCTACTCATGTGCTGAAGGTGGATGACGTCGACGGCCATCGGCTGAGTCGACAGGTCCCAGTTGATCGGCTGCGGCATTGACGCTCACTGCTGCTGCTCAGCTGCGTCTCTGGTACTCACCTTGGCGAGAATTGTATCACTCTTCTGATGCCATGAGAAGATGTGTGGAAGCTTCCTAGCAACACAACCATTGTCTAGGCGTGTGTGTCTAGTCAGACAGTGAAGACAGTCACAAGTTGTACACACGACGGCAAGGGTCTGGCTAGGAGACACAAGACAAACTGTCATAATGCTTCAATAGCATTTGCAGAGAGAAATGACAAATGACAGATCCATGGCATAAGCACCTACCGTGGCGCACAACGGTTGTCGCACACAGCAACATAAAATCTCTCCTGAATGCCAATAAAAAACCATTATTTTGGCCGTAATTGAGTGCAAACATGTCATAACACTACGCCATCTTAACCTAGACGTGCACAATCACAAGATGGACGCCACGACTGGTCATATGCATGCATGTGGCATCAAAAAGTATACACATAATGCAAAAACATGCAAATTAGGCCCAAGGCCAGTCCACCGATAGACTCCTACGTGCTGTAGAGAAATCTGCAATAGATCTCGGATAGCATCCAGAGCTTTGGGACAGTCGTCGGTCAGCTCAAAACTCGTAGTCTGCCACTAGACGACGCATCGATACCACTGGGATCCGCATCAAGGATCTGCATGGGTATGGACACGGCCGAGTGGTCACAGTAAACTGTACAGGTCAACAAGAACGTCATAAAGCACAACAAGCCTGAGTGTGCGTATAGATCACACAGAGGTACATCCACCGTGTTCTATAGGGCACGATCTCGTCACTCACGAGTTTCGTACCGCTTGTGATGCAGCGGCTGACCTTAGGTCGTGAGGTCCATTTTTTAGGCGTGTGCACTCGCCACTCAGAGCTCCTCCTCGTTGGCACCTGGTCTGGACACACTAAACGACGCCCTCTTGTCAGAGGATGCCGACGACTGGCGCACTGCTTGTGAGGATGAGCTTCGTGCCATCTGAGAGCACAAAGTTTATGAGCTAAACGACCTTCGACCTGGGAGGAAGGCGATTCAGGACAAGTGGGTCTTTCGCAAGAAGGTGAAGCCAGATGGCTCACAGGAACGGCACAAGGCTCGATTGGTTGTGAAGGGGTACTCTCAGGTTGAGGGCGTTGATTGCATTGACATCTTCGCCCCTGTCGGTCGCATGACCTCAGCTCGTGCTCTGTTTGGTGTGGTAGCTTAGCATTTGTGGGAATTGCATTAGATGGATGTGAACAATTCGTTCCTCCATGGCTCAGTAGATGAGAAGATTTACGTGGCTGGGCCACCAGGCTTTGAGGACGGTGACAAGGTCTGGCGCTTGCGCAAGTCCATGTACAAATTCAAGCAGTCTCCTCAGTATTGTAACAAGGACATCAAAGGCACTCTCACACGTGCGGGATATGTACAAAGCAAGGCAGATCCCTCTCTCTTCATCCGGCAGGCGCCCGAGCGGTTCACCGCCATCTTGATCTATGTAGACGGCCTCATGATTGCAACTCCCTCCATGGCGGCCGTGAACGAGGGCAAGGTGCTCCTCCAGACTGCCTATAAGATGAAGGACCTTGATCCTACACCATTGTTTCTTGCCATGGAGATCGTACAAGACCGCAGACGCCATACGCTTCTGTTGAATCAGGCTCGATACGCACGCATTGTTGGGGAGCGCTTAAGTGACCTCCTTGGTGTAGTGCCCACGACCTCCACACCTCTCACACCTGACGGGCAGGACGCCGTGAAGGTGGACGATCCCACACAACTGGGAGAGGCAGTGGATGTGACCTTGTACCTCCACCTCATCGAATCTCTATTGTACCTAGCCACTACCATACGCCCTGACATTACTTTTGCCGTCAACCTCCTTGCACAGTTTTTACAGGCTTCACGTGCTAGAGCCCTCCAGGCGGCTGTGCGAGTGGTATGGTACGTGGTTTCCACGCTGTACCTCAAACTCTGCTTTCATTGACAGTGCTTGGTGGTTCTTGACGGTAACATCAAGAGCAACTTGGCCTGGAGCCCACATGGACGTTGTCGCACCATTTACATGTTCCTCCTTGGTGGTACCATTGTATCCTAGCGCAGTCGCAAGTAGGGCTGCATTGCATGTAACTTGTCGGAGGTAGAGTATGTTGTTCTAGGTGCAGGGGCTGCTCAGGCAGTGTGGCTGCACATCCTGTTCCTTGAGCCGGGTTAGTCAGTGCTCGCCACTGTGCTTCGCTGTGAAAACCAGAGTGCTCTTGCCATTGCGGAGAACTATGGTGTCTTTAATGCTGGCATGAAGCACATTGTGGTTGAGCATCACTTTGTGCGTGATCTGGAGGAGGGACACGTGATCTCCGTGTTGTGCTTTGTGCCGTTCTTGTACAACTTACAGTGACCACTCGGCCGTGTCCATCCTCGTGCAGATCCCTGAGGCGGGCGGCCCTAGTGGCTTCGGCGCGACGACAGGCGGCGGACTACCAGCTTGGAGCTGGCCGACCACTGTACCAGAGCCCAAGATGCCAGCGGGACTCTCTGCTATGTCTTCTACATCTTGCATGCGCCTTTCGGCGGACTGGCCATGAGGCCTATTTGCATGTTTTTGCATTGTATGTTCACTGTCTGTCGATGGATGCATGCATGTGACCAGTCGTAGCGTTTGTCTTTGATTCTCCACATCTAGGTTTAGACGGCGTAGCATTCTGACATGTGTGGGCAGAGTTACGACCAAAACAGTGGTTTTGGGCCAGTTTTAGGACAGCTCTTGGACCACCGCGTGCGACACCCACTGTCCGCCGCGGCAGGTATTTATGCCTTGGACCTGTCATTTGTTATCTCTCTTTGCACATGCTTTAGTGAAGCATTCTGACACTTTGCCTTGTGTCTCCTAGCCAATCCCTTCTCGTAGTGTGTACAAGCTGTGAGTGTCGTCACCGTCTGATCAGGCACTGACGCCTAGTCAGCGGCTGCGTTGCTAGGAAGCTTCCACGCATTTTCTCATGGTATGAGAGCAGTGAGACAGTTCTCACTGAGCTAGGAGCAGAGACGCAGCAGAGCAGCAGCAGTGAGAGTCACTGCCGCAGCAGAGTTCCTGAGTCTTGTCGGAGATAGCCGGTCGCCGTCTACGCAGCCCAACCCACCACGTGAGATCGCACCAACAGAGGCAACAGCAGCGTTGTGTACCGCCACACGAGGTGCGTGGCGGCTGCAGTGAGTGCAGCCGCCCCTCCCACAGCCGCAACAGCAAAGCAGCAGCAGCAGAGGCGGCGGCAGCAGCAGCGGCCGCAGCAGCAGCGGCTGCAGCAACAGCGCAGTAGCAGCAGCGGCAGCAGCGACATAGCAGCAACGGCAAAAACAACAACGTAGCAGCAGCACCGGCAGCCGCGGCGGCAACAGCAGAATAGAAGCAGTAGTAGCAACAGCAGCAGTGCGGCAGCGGCAGCAACGCGTGGCGGCGGCAGCGAGCAGCAGCAGGAGCAGTAGTAACAGCGCAGCCGCTGCTGCCACTGCTGCATCCATAGCTACACAGCTGCTGCTGCAGCTGACAGCACAGCTGCAGCAGCAGCTGGGCAGAAGCTGCTACACAGCTTATGTGCAACGTCCACGTGGCCACCGCGGAGCGGCTGCACACGCGCGCAGATTCGCGAGAAAGAAAACAAAAAAAGGGGGGGAAGACAAGCCGACGTCAGCAATTTTTCCTTGCTGACGTCATCAGTCGTGCTGACGTCAGCAACCATCTGCTGACGTCAACACCATACTTCGTCAAATTTTTGGCCGGACAGTCAACAGTTGCCAGCGTTTCAACTCCTCGAGAAATGCTGACGCTTTTAAAATCCGACAAACTTCATTCGTCGAAACGTACGGAGCGGCGACATGAGCCTGTCCGACACCAAGGAGAAGGGACCAAGCGACCCCTTCTCCTCCTTTTCTGGTGTACTGAGTCCACGCTCGCAGGCAATTGAGGACCTACGCAGCCAGCAGGATGAGATGCGTCGTCTCCAGAGAGAGCAGACTGACGCTCTCCGCACGCTGACTAAGCTTCTGCGCGCTCAGTCCACGACTTCTGCGCAGATTTCTAAAGGAGGTGCCGGAGTTGCGGTCTCTACCCAGCATTCGGTCCAGGCGCCCGTGACAGGCGCTCCGCCTGACCCACCACCTGCTGACCTCCTTGATGATGACCCACTACACGATGAGCCATTCATGCCAGGCATCACAGATGATTCCCAGGAGCAAGAGATTCGAGTTCTCCAGGAGCGCCTCCGTCAGCTGCAAACGGGTACTCGTCCTCCACCGGTTTCCCCGATATGATCACCTGACTACCCCGGCGATCACCCTCTCCCAGGAGTTTTTCCCGTCTCTCGTCCTCCTGAGCCTGCGGTTGCTCTCCCCACGGAGGGGCAGCCTAAGGACTTTGAGGCACCACCTCCACGGTACATCAGCGAGGATGGTTTTGACTGTTGGGAGATCCTGTTTCAGGTGTGGGCTACGTCTAAGGGAGTGTGCCCTTACTACCACAACCCGTACAAGTCTACAGACCCAGCACAGGCACTGATGGCAGCCCGGGCCATGCACAGACTGCTCTACGCCATGCCACGCGAGACTGTCGTCGACTTCCGCCCCTTCCGTGGCGAGGCTGGCACAAGCACCGGCGCCGGTCCCCGTGGAGGATGGGATCTGGCGTTATCCCTGCTGGCCGCAGAGACGCACGCCACTCGTGCGTCACACATTCGTGCTTTCCATTCGCTCCGTCAAGGGCCTGCGGAGTCTGCAGCGGATCACTAGCGACACGCAATGCGTATCTACACACGTTTGGGGACCTCAGGAGGCACACGGGTGTGGGCGCTTCGGACGATTATGCTCGGAGTTCGCCTTGAGTACACCGAAATCTTCACACGGTACAACGACGCTGTCCTCGAGCCTTTCTCAGCCACTCTACAGTTGCTTCCTTGGGTGCATCAGCATTTCCTCCAGGTGACTTCAGCCCGTGAGGCAGAAGTAGCGCATCAGGAGACTTCACTTGCTGCAACCGTCATCATATCACCACCATCTTCCCTCCTGCAGTCACCCTCATCCACCACCATCACGACCTCATCTTCCTCCTCCCCTTTGACCCCATCTACACCCACGCAGACACAGGGCGTTGCAGCAGCTGCCCAGGGAAAGAAGAAAAATTGGAGGCGTGCATCAGGTCACCAGCAGCCGTCATCCAATGGTAGTAGTGGCCGTTCTGTGCACTGCTACAACTGTGGAGGCGCCCATCGCTACACCAAGTGCCAGCAGCCGCTTGAGGCTACTCATGCTCTTTGTTCCACGTCCGGCGCGTCACCCGCACCTTCCTCCGGACGTGCAACAGCCACGACTGCAGCTGTTCCTGCTTCTCACCGGTGAGCAGCAGCGATCTGAACCCACGCGACTGCACCATCGCCAAGCTTTGTCATCTTCTGGCGCTCCGTTTTGAGGGAGGTGCGAGTGTGTTGACATCGTCGGGTGGTTCACAGACTGCTTGTTCGTCCGTTCCCGTGGCTCGTGATGACGCGTGTGGGGGAGCACAGTCAGCATGTGATGATGATGGGCCTGACTGCCCTGACTAGATTCATGAATCTCATCTTCGTGATGTACATCGTTCCTCCCCACTAACGGCTCAGTGTCCCTCTAATGCCGAGTGTTCCCTTGCTCATTGTACAGTGATGTCCACAAGTCGTGACTCCGGTGGCACTTGGATCATCGATTCTCGGGCCACCCATCACATGACGTGCCGTCGCAATAACTTTGTCGTACTCGGTCCTTTCACGACTGTCCGTTCCGTTCGTACAGGATCTGGTCAGTCCTTGCAAGTCAACGGTGTGGGGGTTGCATGTTTCAACAGTCCGTCTGGCCCCCTGTATCTTTCTGACGTGTTGTTTCTGCGTGATCTTGAGCTCAGCCTGCTTTTTGTGCGTGCCTGCGCTCTGATCGGTCTCTCTGTGGAGCATACTGCTGATTCAGCGACTATGACTGCTATTGACATCCGTAGCATTGTCCTGTGTGCTTCAGTCATAGATGACTTGTATCGTATCGCTCGACCCTCCTCCCCTTGCTCTCCCTCCTCATCCGGTCACATTTTTGTCACTGGTGTTCTATCCTTGGAACACCAGCGGTTGCTTCATCGTCGTCTGTTTCACGTGGGCTCTGACACTATGTCGAAACTCATTCGGACACAGCATGCTCTTGGTCTTGACGTGGCTTCTTTCGAGAAGCCAACCAAGACCGACTGCCTTTTCTGCGCTCAGGGGAAGATGCACCGATGCACCTACCCTGACTCGTGTTCCCGAGCGCTTAGGCCTCTCGAGTTGGTCCACTTGGACCTTCTGGGTCCTCTCCCAGTCGAGTCCCTGTTCGAGAGGGGTCGGTATGTTCTGATGCTGACCGATGACTTCACCCGCATGCGGTGGGTCTACATTCTGCCTCAGAAGAGCGACGCCGCCCTTGCTGTTCGGCTCTAGCTCGTGATGGCTGAGGGTCAGTCTCGCCACACGCTACATACTTTTCGCTCGGATCGCGAAGCGAGTTCCTTGGTGAGATGGACTCCTTCTTTGCAGAGCACAAGATTTTTCACCAAGTCTCCGCTCTTGCTACTCCATAGCAGAACGGTGTATCTAAGCGTAGGAACCACACCATGGAGGATGCGGTTCAGGCCATGCGGTCTGAGTGCGGTCTCCCGGAGTCTTTTGCCTTCGAGGGCTTTGCCTACATGACTTGGGTCTGGAACCGCCTCCCGCATGGTCCGCTTCCGGACCATGTTATACCGAACGAGCTCTAGTTTGGCCACCGTACTGACCTTCGTCTCGCTCGCCTCTGGGGATCCCTGGCCTCCGTGTGGTATACCGAAAACCAGCAAGAGTCCAAGGTCTCCCCTCGGGGTTGCTTGTGTGCCTTCATTGGCATCTCCCCGCGGTTGAAGGCCTGGCGTTTTTGGGATCCCTCTCACCGTCGCGTCATTGAGTCTCGTGACGCGCTGTTTTTTTAGTCACTCACATACCGTGATCTGACTTCGATCACAGCCCTCTTTGCGGCCCATGTCCCTTCCTGTGAGGGTCCTCCGCAGATAGGGGAGACTTCTATGCCAGCGACCATCCCTCGTCCGGCTGATGTGTCCGCTCGAGCCCCCTCTCGATCTCCAGCCCTTGATGATCCAGCTATCATTGCCGTCGGTCCACAGATCTTGCCTGTACAGCCTGTTTCACACCCCACAGGTACCTCTTCTCTCACGCCTCCTCCTACACCATTACCTGTGTCTTCCGGCACCCCTGCTCCTGCGTCTGACCCTGTCTTGCCCACTCCCGTTCCTACGTCGGCTGACACTCCTGCATCAGTGTCCGTGCCAGCCTTGCCTGCTGTCACATCCAGCGCCGTGTCTCCCACACACTCACCTCCTCGCATGGCATCTCCGGCTGCTTCGTCTCAGCCCTCACTAGATGTGGTTGTACTTGTCCCTGAGCCTCAGGTGCGCCCCTCGACCACCGGTTACTCCCGTGAGCCCATTGGCCGCCTTCGATCACTGGACTCCGGAGCTCAGCAAGCGCCAGGTCCCGGACCCATGCGTTCCACTTGCAACATCGCGAGCAGTGATCCATGCACAGAGGCCTTAGGCCAAAGTGTCCGCAACGAGCTTTCAGCGGTACATCCAGCATGCCTTGTAGGGCACGACGTGGTCACTCGCGAGTTCCATATCGCCTGTGACGTAGCAGCTGATCTCGTGGCCGTCAGGTCCGACACTAAGGCGTGTGCACTCGCCACGCAGAGTTCCCCCTCTATGGCGCCTGACCCGGGCACATTGAGGGAGGCTCTCTCATCGCAAAATACCGAGGCCTGGCGAGCTACTTACGAGGACAAGCTTCGCGCTATCCGAGAGCACAAAGTCTATGAGCTTGTCCACCTTCCCCCTTGGAGGAAGACGATTCAGGTCAAGTGGGTCTTTCGCAAGAAGGTGAAGCCAGATGGCTCACTAGAATGCTACAAGGCCCGCTTGGTCGTCAAGGGGTACTCTCAGATTGAGGGAGTTGATTACACTGACACCTTTGCCCCTGTCCGCCGCATGACCTCAGCTCGAGCTCTGTTCGGTGTAGTGGCTCAGCATGACTGGGAACTGCACTAGATGGATGTGACCAATGCGTTCATCCATGGCTCTCTGGATGAGGAGATTTACGTGGCACAGCCACCAGGTTTTGAGAACAATGACAAGGTCTGGCACTTGCGCAAGTCCTTGTACGGCCTCAAGCAGTCTCCACGATGTTGGAACCGAGAGATCACTGGCACTCTGACTCGCGCAGGAAACGTACAGAGCGAGGCATACCCCTCGCACTTCATCCTACCGACACCCGAGCGGTTCACCGCCATCCTGGTCCATGTTCATGACCTCCTGATTGCGTCTCTGTCCCTGGAGGCCGTGAAGGAGGCCTAGGCTGTCCTGCAGACTGCCTACAGGATGAAGGATCTCGGTGCTGCATCGGTGTTTCTTGGTATGGTGATCGTGCGAGATCGCACACCTCGGACATTGTTGCAGCATCACGCCTGAAACGCACGAGTTGTGGGGGAGCGCTTCACCGATCTCCTTGGTGAAGTACCATCCGCTTCCACACCTCTTATACATGATGGGCAGGTTGCCCTAAAGGTGGATGATCCTACACAGCTGGGGGAGACAATGGACGTGACCTTGTACCTCCGTCTCATCAGATCTCTGATGTACCTAGCCACCACCACTCGTCCTGACATCGCGTTCGCCGTCAACCTCCTCGCTCAGTTCTCGCAGGCTCCACGTGCAAGAGCTCTTCACGCAACTGTGCGAGTGGTACGGTACATGGTCTCCACGCCGTACCCCAGACCCTGCTTTTGTCGGCAGTGTTTGGTGGTCCTTGACGGCTACACTGACAGTGACTGGGCTTGGAGCCCTGATGGGCGCAGTCGTACTGGCCACGTGTTTCTGCTCGGTGGTACCGCTTTGTCTTGGCAAAGTGGGAAGCAAGGCTGCATTGCACGTAGCTCGTCAGAGGCAGAGTATGTTGCCATGGGCGCAGGGGCTTCTGAAGAATACGGCTGCAGCGCTTGTTTCTTGAGCTTGGGCAGTCAGTACCAGCCATTGTGCTGCGTTGCGACAACCAGAGTGCTCTAGCCATTGCGGAGAACTCTGGTGTTCTTCATGCTCGCACAAACCACATTGCGGTTAAGCATCACTTCCTTCATGATCTGGTGGAGCGACGCGTGATCTCCATCATGTGGGTTGGTACTGACATGCAGTGTGCTGATTTCTTCATGAAGGCACTTGCTCACGGAAAGTTCCTGGTGGCGGTTCGTTTTGTTGGGCTTCGCCCCGTGCGTAAGAGTGGTTAAGTGTGGGATGTACGTCTGCGTCTCATTTGTTTATGTCACTCACTATTGTGTTCGTACCGGTGCTACACGCGTATGGACATGCGTACCATCGGCTCATGGGGGAGTGTTGTGCTTTATGCCGTTCTTGTACAGTTTACTGTGACCACTCGGCCGTGTCCATACTCGTGCAGATCCCTGAGGTGGCGGCCCTGGTGGCTTCGGCGCGACGACAGGCGGCGGAATACCGGCTTGGAGCTGGCCGACCACTGTACCAGAGCCCCAGATACCACCGGGACTCTCTGTTGTGTCTTCTACATCTTGCAGGCGCCTTTCAGCGGACTGGCCATGAGGCCTATTTGCATGTTTTTGCATTGTATGTCCACTGTCTGTCGATGTATGCATGCATGTAACCAGTCGTAGCGTATGTCTTTTGATTCTGCACGTCTAGGTTTTGACGGCGTAGCATTTTGACATGTGTGGGCAGAGTTACGACCAAAACAGTGGTTTTGGGCCAGTTTTAGGACAGCTCTTGGACCTAAGAAAGTGCATAGAAGCTTCCTAGCAACACAGCCACTGACCGGGCGTCAGTGCCTGATCAGACGGTGACGACAGTCACAGGTCGTACACACAGCGGCAAGGGTTTGGCTAGGAGACACAAGGCACAGTGTCAGAATGCTTCAATATAGCATATGCAGAGAGAAATAACAAATGACAGGTCCAAGGCATAAATACCTGCCGCGGCGCACGGCGGGTGTCGCACGCAGCAGTCCAAGAACTGTCCTAAAACCGGCCCAAAACCACTGTTTAGGCCGTAACTGTGCGCACACATGTCAGAATCCTACGTCGTCTGAACCTAGACGTGCATAATCAAAAGACGCACGCAACGACTAGTCACATGCATGCATCCATTGACTGACAGCGAGTATACAATGCAAAAACATGCAAATGGGCCTCATGCCCAGTCCGCCGAAAGCGCCTGCAAGACGTAGAAGGCACTGCAAGGAGTCCCGGTGACATCTGGGGCTCTGGAACAGTGGTCGGTCAGCTCCAGACGGGTAGTCCGCCGCTTGTCGTCCCGCCGGTGTCACCAGGGCCGCCTGCCTCAGGGATCTGCACGAGTATGGACACGGCCGAGTGGTCACAGTAAACTGTACAGGAACGGCACAAAGCACAATACTCCCCCATGACCCGATGGTATGCATGTCCATACGCGTGCAACACTGGTACAACCACATAGTGAATGACACAGACAGATGAGACGGCAACGTACATCCCACAGTCAACCACTGTCACGCACGGGGCGAAGCCCAACAGAACAAATGGCCACCAGGAACTTTCCGCGGGCAAGTGCCTTCGTCAAGAAATCAGCTCGCTGCAAGTCAGTGCCAACCCACATGATGGAGATCACGCGTCGCTCCACCAGATCACGAACAAAGTGATGCTCAACCGCAATGTGCTTTTTGCGAGCATGAANCCCCCATGACCCGATGGTATGCATGTCCATACGCGTGCAACACTGGTACAACCACATAGTGAATGACACAGACAGATGAGACGGCAACGTACATCCCACAGTCAACCACTGTCACGCACGGGGCGAAGCCCAACAGAACAAATGGCCACCAGGAACTTTCCGCGGGCAAGTGCCTTCGTCAAGAAATCAGCTCGCTGCAAGTCAGTGCCAACCCACATGATGGAGATCACGCGTCGCTCCACCAGATCACGAACAAAGTGATGCTCAACCGCAATGTGCTTTTTGCGAGCATGAAAAACACCAGAGTTCTCCGCAATGGCGAGAGCACTCTGGTTGTCGCAACGCAGCACAAGGGCGGGTACTGACTGCACAAGCTCAAGAAACAAGCGCTGCAGCCATACTGCCTTAGCAGCCCTTGCGCCCAAAGCAACATACTCTGCCTCTGACAAGCTACGTGCAATGCAGCCCTGCTTCCCGCTTTGCCAAGACAAAGCGGTACCACCGAGAAGAAACACGTAGCCAGTACGACTGCGCCCATCAGGGCTCCAAGCCCAGTCACTGTCAGTGTAGCCGTCAAGGACCACTGAACAGTGCCGGCGAAAGCAGAGTCCGAGGTACAACGTGGAGACCACGTACCGTACCACTCGCACAGCCGCATGAAGGGCTCTAGCACGTGGAGCCTGCGAGAAATGAGCGAGGAGGTTGACGGCGAATGCGATGTCAGGACGCGTGGTGGTGGCCAGGTACATCAGAGATCCGATGAGACGGAGGTACAAGGTCAGGTCCCGTGTCTCCCCCAGCTGCGTAGGATCATCCACCTTCAAGGCATCCTGTCCATCGGGTGTAAGAGGTGTGGAAGCGGATGGCACTGCACCAAGGAGATCGCTGAAGCGCTCCCCCACGACTCGTGCGTATCAGGCCTGGTGCATCAACAGTGTTCGATGTGTGCGATCTCGCACGATCTCCATACCAAGAAACAACGATGCAGAACCGAGGTCCTTCATCCTGTAGGCAGTCTGCAGGACAGCCTTGGCCTCCTTCACGGCCTCCAGGGATGGAGACGTAATCAGAAGGTCATCAACATAGACCAGGATGGTGGTGAACCGCTCAGGTGTCGGTAGGATGAAGAGGGAGGGGTCTGCCTTGCTCTGTACGCATCGTGCGCGAGTTAAGGTGCCAATGATCTCCCGGTTCTAATACTATGGAGACTGCTTGAGGCTGTACAAGGACTTGTGCAAGCGCCGGACCTTGTCACCGTCCTCAAAGCCTGGTGGCTGAACCACGTAGATCTCCTCATCCAGAGAGCCATGGAGGAACGCGTTGTTCACATCCATCTGGTGCAGTTCCCAGTCATGCTCAGCCACTACACCGAACAGAGCTCGAGCTGAGGTCATGCGGTCGACAGGGGCAAAGGTGTCACTGTAATCAACTCCCTCAATCTGAGAGTACCCCTTGACGACTAAGCGGGCCTTGTAGCGTTCCAGTGAGTCATTCGGCTTCACCTTCTTGCGAAAGACCCACCTGACCTCAATCGCCTCCGTCCCAGGGGGAAGGTCGACAAGCTCGTAGACTCTATGCTCTCGGATAGCACGAAGGTCATCCTTGCAAGCAGCTCGCCAGGCATCACCATCCTGCGATGAGAAAGCCTCCCTCAATGTGCCCGGGTCAGGCGCCATAGAGGGGGAACTCTGTGTGGCAAGTGCACACGCATCAGTGTCAGGCCTGACGGCCACGAGATCAGCTGCTGCGTCACAGGAGATATGGAACTCGCGAGTGACCAGGTCGTGCCCTATGGGGCACGCTGGGTGTACCTCTGAAAGCTCGGTGCGGACACTCAGGCCTAAGGCCTTTGTGCCTGGATCACCGCTCGCGATGCTACGAGAGGAGCTTCTGGGTCCGGGACCCGACGCTCGCTGAGCTCCGGAATCCAGTGGTCGAAGGCGGCCACCGGGCTCACGGGAGTAACCGGAGGTCGAGGGGCGCACCTCAGGCTCAGGAACAGATACGACCATAGGGACAAGTACAACCACATCTGGTGAGGGCTGAGACGAGGCAGCCGGAGATGCCGTGCGAGAAGATGCGTGTGTGGGGGACACAGAGCTGGGTGTGACAGCATGCAAGGCTGGCCCGGACACTGAGACAGGAGTGTCAGCCGACGTAGGGACAGGAGTGGGCTGGACTAGGTCAGACGCTGGAACAGGGGTGCCATTAAAACACAGGTGATGGTGCAGGAGGAGGCGTGAAAGCAGCGGTACCTGTGGGGTGTGAAACAGGCTGAACAGGCGGGATCTCTGGACCGACGGCAATGATAGCCAGATCATCAAGTGTTGGAGACCGAAAGGGGACTCAAGCGGACACATCAGCGTGACGGGGAATGGTCGCTAGCGGAGAAGTGTCCCCCATCTGCCGAGGACCCTCACAGGAAGGGACATGAGCGGCAGAGAGGGTTGTGATCGAAGTCAGATCACGATATGTGAGTGACTCAAAAAATAGCGCGTCATGGGACTCAATGACACGATGGCGACTGGGGTCCCAAAAGCTCCAAGCCTTCGACCGCGAGGAGATGCCCATGAAGGCACACAAGCGACCGCGAGGGGAGACCTTGGACCCCTGCTGATCCTCGGTGTACCACACGAAAGCCATGGAACCCCAGACACGAGCGAGACGAAGGTCAGCACGGTGGCCAAACCAAAGCTCGTACGGTGTAACATGATCCGGAAGCGGACCATGCGGGAGGCAGTTCCAGACCCAAGTCATGTAGGCAAAGCCCTCGAAGGCGAAGGACTCCGGGAGACCGCACTCAGACCGCATGGCGCGAACCGCATCCTTCATGGTGCGGTTCCGGCGCTCAGATACACCGTTCTGTTGTGGGGTAGCAGGAGCGGAGACCTTGTGAAAAATGCCGTGCTCAACAAAGAAGGAGTCCATCTCACCGAGAAACTCGCCCCCGCGATCCGAGCAAAACGTATGTAGCATGTGGCAAAACTGACGCTCAGCCATCACGAGCCAGAGCCGAACTGCAAGGGCGGCGTCGCTCTTCCGATGCAAACTGTAGACCCACCGCATCCGAGTGAAGTCATCAGTCGGCGTAAGAATACACCGGTCCCTCTCGGAGAGGGACTCGACCGAGAGAGGACCGAGCAGGTCCGAGTGGACCAACTCGAGAGGCCTAAGCGCTCGGGAACGCGAGTCAGGGTAGGTGGACCGGTGCATCTTCCCCTGAGCGCACAAAAGGCAGTCGGTCTTGGGTGGCTTCTCGAAAGAAGCCATGTCAAGACCGAGAGCAGGCTGTGTCCAAATGAGCTTCGACACAGTGTCGGAGCCCACGTGACACAGACGACGGTGAAGCAACCGCTAGTGTTCTGGGGATAGAACACCCGTGACAAAAACGTGACCAGAGGAGGAGGGAGAGCAAGGAGAGGAGGGCCGAGCAATGCGATACAAATCATCTATAACTGAACACGCAAGACAATGCTACGGGTGTCAAGAGCAGTCATAGTTGTTGAATCAGCAGTATGCTCAACGGAGAGACCCATCAGAGTGCCGGCACGCACAGACAGCAAACTAAGCTCAAGATCGGGCACAAACAGCACATCCGAAAGATATAGGGGGCGAGACGAACCATCAAAGCATACAACCCCAACTCCATGGACCGGCAAGGACTGACCAGAGCCTGTACGAACAGAACGGACAGTCGTGACAGGACCAAGTATCACAAAGTCACTACGATGACACGTCATGTGATGGGTGGCACCGGAATCGATGATCCAAGTGCCACCGGAGTCACGACTGGTGGACGTCACTGTACGACGAGCAACGGAACACTCGGCATCAGAGGGATGCTGAGCCGTCAGTGGGAAGGAACGACGTACATCACGCAGGTGAGACTCATGAATCTAGTCAGTGCAGTCAGGCCCATCATCATCACATGCGGACTGTGCTCCCCAACACGTGTCATCACGAGTCACGAGGACGGACGAACAAGCAGTCTGTGACCCAATCGAAGATGACAACACACTCGCACCTCCCTGAAAGCAAAGCGCCAGAAGATGACGAAGCTCAGCGATGGTGCGGTCGCGTGGGTCTGGATCACTGCTGCTCGCTGGTGAGGACGCAAGAGCAGCTGCAGTCGTGGTCGTCGCGCGTCCAGAGGAGTGTGCGAGCGACGTGCCGGATGCAATGCGAGAAGCATGGGTAGCCTGAAGTCCACAAGTGATGCACGCCCAGTCAAGCAGCTGCTGACACTCGGTGTAGCGATGGACGCCTCCACAGTTATAGTAGTGCACGGAACCGCCACTGCTACCAGTGGATGATGGCTGCTGCTGACCCGATCCGCACCTCCTGTTCTTCTTCTTCCCCTGGGTAGCTGCTGCGACACCCTACGTCTACGTGGGTGTAGACGGGGTCGAAGAGGAGGAGGAAGATGAGGTAGTGATGGAGGTGGATGAGGGTGACTTTAGGGGGGGAAGATGGTGGTGGTGCGATGACTGCTACAGCGAGGGAAATCTCTTGATGCGCTACTGCTGCCTCGTGGGCCGATGTCACCTGGAGAAAAAGCTGATGTGCCCAAGGGAGCAGCAGCAGAGTGGCTGAGAAGGGCTCGAGGGCAGCGTCCCTATACCGTGTGAAGATGTCAGTGTACTCCAGGCGAACTCCGAGCATGATCGTTCGAAGCCCCCACGCGTGTAGATACGCATGGCGCGTCGCCAGTAATCCACCGCAGGCTCCGCTGGCCCCTGACGTAGTGAGTGGAAAGTACGAATGTATGACACACGTGTGGCGTGCGTCTCTGCGGCCACTAGGGACAACGCCAGATCCCAGCCTCCACGAGGATCGGCTCCGGTGCCTATGCCAGCCTCGCCGAGGAAGGGGTGGAAGTCGACGACAGTCTCGCGTGGCATGGCATAGAGAAGTCCGCGCATGGCCCGGGCTGCTGTTAGCGCCTGTACTTGATCTGTGGACTGGTATGGGCTGTGGTAGTAAGGCCACACTCCCTCGGAAGTGGCCCACACCTGAAACAGGATCTCCCAACAGTTGAAGCCATCCTCGCTGATGTACCGTGGAGGTGGTACCTCAAAGTCCTTTGGATACCGCTCCGTGGGGAGAGCAACCGCAAGCTCAGGAGGGCGAGAGACGGGAAAAACTCCTGGGAGAGGGTGATCACCGGGGAAGTCAGGTGACGGTCGTATCGAAGACACGGGTGGAGGTCGGGTACCCGTCTGCAGCTGACGGAGGCGCTCTTGTAAAAGACGAATCTCCTGCTCCTGGGAGTTATCCTCGAAGCCTGGCATGAAAGGCTCGTCATCAAGGAGGTCAGCAGGTGGTGGAGAAACCACAACAGGAGATGAAGCAGGCGGAACACTTGTCACGGGCACCTGGGCCGAGTGCCGGGTAGAGGCCGCAACGCGGGCAGCTCCCTCAGAAATCCGCGAAGGAGCCGTGGACTGAGCACGCAGAAGCTCAGTCAGCGTGGGATCACGTCAGTCTGCTCTCGCTGCAGACAACGCAGCTCATCCTGTTGGCTGCACAGGTCCGCAATGGCCTACGAGCGAGGGCTCAATACCCCTGAAGAAGAGGGGGAGGGATCACCTGGTCCCTTGTCCTTGTCGTCGGGCGAACTCATGTCGCCACTAACTGTGGGACGACAGGTCAAGTTTGTCGGATTTCAAAACCGTCTACGTTTCTCGAGGATTCAAAACTATGGCAACTTTTGACTTTCCGGGTGAAAATTTGGCTAAGTGAAATGCTGACGTCAGCAAGTGGTTGCTGACCTAAGCACGACCTCATGACGTCAGCAATCAACAATGCTGACATCAGCTCGTACTCTCCTTTTTTTTCTTTCTTTTGTCATGGTTCTGCGCAAGTATGGAGCCGCTTCGCGGTGGCGCGCGGCAGCTCCGCGGAAGTTGCGTAGCAACTTCCGCCCAGTTGCTGTTGCAGCTGTCCTATCAGCTGCTGCAACAGCTGCGTAACTGCGTGTGCAGCGGCGGCAGCAGCGGCTGCGCTACTGTTGCTGCTGCTGCTGCTGCGCGCTGCGGCTGCTGCTGCGCGCTGCGGCTGCTGCTGCGCGCTGTAGCTGCTGTTGGCTGCCGCCGCCGCGCGTTGTTGCTATTGCCACTACTGCGCTGCTGCTACTGCTACTGCTGCTGCTGCTCTATTGTGGCCGCCGCGACTGCCGCTGCAGCTGTTGTGCTGCTGCCGTCGCTGCCGCTGCTGCACTGCTGCTGCCAACGCTGCTGCTACGCTGCCGCTACTACTGCTCTTGCTGCCACGCTACTGCTGCTGCCGTTGCAGCTGCGCTGCTGCTGCCGTCGCCTCTGCTGCTGCTCTGTTGTTGTGACTGTGGGGGGGCGGCTGCACGCACTACAGCCGCCACGCACCTCTACGTGGCGGTACACACCGCTCCTGCTGCCTCTGCAGCTACGAACTCACGTGGTGGGTGGAGTGCGTTGACGGCAACCGGCCATCTCCAACAGACCCGAGGAACTCTGCTGCAGCGGTGACTCTCACTGCTGCTGCTCTGCTGCGTCTCTGCCGCGCAGCTCAGTGAGAACTGTCTCACTGCTCTGATACCACAAGAAAGTGCATAGAAGCTTCCTAGCAACACAGCCGCTGACCGGGCGTCAGTGCCTGATCAGACGATGACGACAGTCACAGGTTGTACACACAGCGGTAAGGGTTTGGCTAGGAGACACAAGGCATAGTGTCAGAATGCTTCAACATAGCATATGCAGAGAGAAATGAAAAATGATAGGTTGAAGGCATAAATACCTGCCGCGGCGCACAGCGGGTGTCGCACACGGCAGTCCAAGACTTATCCTAAAACCGGCCCAAAACCACTGTTTTGGCCGTAACTCTGCGCACACATGTCAGAATGCTACACCGTGTGAACCTAGACGTGCATAATCAAACGACGGACGCTATGATTGGTCACATGTATGCATCAATCGACAGACAGCGAGCATACAATGCAAAAACACGCAAATAGGCCTTATGGCCAGTCTGCCGAAAGACGCCTGCAAGATGTAGAAGACACAACAGAGAGTCCCGGTGGCATCTGGGGCTCTGGTGCAGTGGTCGGCCAGCTCCAAGCTGGTAGTCCGCCGTCTGTCGTTGCGCCGGTGTCACTAGGGCCGCCCGCCTCATGGATCTGCACGAGTATGGACACGGCTGAGTGGTCATAGTAAACTGTACAGGAACGGCACAAAGCACAACAGGACCGCCGCGTGCGACACCCGCTGTGCGCCGCGGCAGGTATTTATGCATTGGACCTGTCATTTGTTATCTCTCTCTACACATGCTATACTGAAGCATTCTGACACTTCGCATTGTGTCTCCTAGCCAAACCCTTGCCATAGTGTCCACGACCTGTGACTGTCATCACCGTCTGAGCAGGCACTGACGCCTAGTCAGCGGCTGCGTTGCTAGGAAGCTTCCACGCATTTTATCACTCCCTCATATGGGTTAGCACTAACATGCAGCGTGCTGACTTCTTCACGAAGACACTGGCGCGGGAAGGATCTAGTGGTCATTCATTTCGTTGGGCTGCGCCCCTTGCCTGAGAGTGGTTGAGTGCGGGGTGTGTTTGTGCGTGCGTCATGACTGTTTGAGCACTTCTAGTTGCACTCGTTTCAGTGCTGCACGCATATGGATATGCATACTGTCGGGTTATGGGGGAGTGTTGTGATTTGTGACCTTCATGTTGACATGTACTGTTTGCTTTGACCTATACAATTTAATGTGACCACTTCGACGTGTCCATACTCTTGCAGATTCCTGATGGGGTTCCATGTGGCACTAAGGCGTCGTCTTGTGGTGGACTACCTGCTTGGAGCTGATTGACAATGGACCAGAGTCTTCGATGTTCTCTGGGACCTTTTGTTGTTTTTCTGTAGCTTGTAGAAGTTTATTGGTGGACTGGCCGTGGGCTCGATTTAGACGTTTTTTACTGAGTGTCCACTTTTTGTTGCCAGATGCATGCATGTGACCAGTCCTATCGTCCGGCTTGAGAATGTGCATGTGTAGGCTTAGACGGTGTAGCGTTCTGTCTTGTCTATGCTGAGATACGGCCAAAACAGTGGTTTTTGGACGGTTTTAGGACAGATCTTCCACCGCCGCGTGCGACAATCGCCGTGCGCCCGTCAGGTACTTATGCCATGGACCTGTCATTTGTCATCTCTCTCTACAAATGGTATTGAAGCATTATGACACTTTGTCTTGTGTCGCCTAGCCAGACCCTTGCTGTTGTGTGCAGGACTAGTGACTGTTGTCACCGTCTGACCATGCATCGACGCCTAGTGAGCGGCAATATCGCTAGGAAGCTTCCACGCATCTTCTCCATGGCAGAAATGTCCTTCCTCCGCCTCTAGTACAAGTGGACAAAGTTACAGAGTACGTCATCAAGGAAACCCTTGGCCAGCGAGGACGAGGCAAGACGACAAGATATCTCATCAAATGCACGGCTACGACGTTGTGCATGACAGTTTGGAACCCCTACGAGAACCTGAAAGACGTCGATCATCTCATCGATGGCTGCTAGCGCCGCCACCAGGCCACATCTCTATGTGCGCCGGGACGTCGCGACTAAAAGGGTGGAAAGTCTTACAATTCAGACGCACAATTGTGCTTAACCTGTCTAAGTGGATATGTTTGTTGTTATACAAACAGCCCATCGTGTCTTGAAGTCCGCGATGTGGTTCATTGTTCAAAGTTTGGGTG
>SZWC01002686.1:2555-26677 GCA_023375785.1 Penium margaritaceum
GTACCCGCCATTGTGCTGCGTTGCGACAACCAGAGTGCTCTCGCCATTGCGGAGAACTCTGGTGTTTTTCATGCTCGCACAAAGCACATTGCGGTTGAGCATCACTTCGTTCGCGATCTGGTGGAGCGACGCGTGATCTCCATCATGTGGGTTGGCACTGACTTGCAGCGAGCTGATTTCTTGACGAAGGCACTTGCACGCGGAAAGTTCCTGGTGGCCATTCGCTCTGTTGGGCTTCGCCCCGTGCGTGACAGTGGTTGAGTGTGGGGTGTACGTTGCTGTCTCATCTGTCTGTGTCACTCACTCTGTGGTTGTACCAGTGCTGCACGCGTATGGACATGCGTACCATCGGGTCATGGGGGAGTGTTGTGATTTGTGCCGTTTCTGTACAGTTTACTGTGACCACTCGGCCGTGTCCATACTCGTGCAGATCCCTGAGGCAGGCGGCCCTGGTGACACCGGCGCGACGACAGGCGGCGGCCTACCCGTCTGGAGGTGACCGACCACTGCTCCAGAGCCCCAGATGTCACCGGGACTCCTTGCTGTGCCTTCTACGTCTTGCAGGCGCCTTTCGGCGGACTGGGCATGAGACCCATTTGCATGTTTTTGCATTATATACTCGCTGTCAGTCGATGGATGCATGCATGTGACCAGTCGTTGCGTGCGTCTTTTGATTCTGCACGTCTAGGTTCAGACGGCGCAGGATTCTGACATGTGTGCGTAGAGTTACGGCCAAAACAGTGGTTTTAGGCCGGTTTTAGGACAGATCTAGGACTGCCGCGTGCGACACCCGCTGTGCGCCGCGGCAGGTATTTATGCCCTGGACCTGTCATTTGTCATTTCTCTCTGCATTTACTAAGCTATTGAAGCTTATGAGACTTTGCGCGTCTCCCTAGCCTGATCCTTGCTGTTTCTTGCACCTGCCTGCTTGCTAGTGCATCAGCTGACTGGACAGTGTCGCCACGTCAGCAGCAGCAAGGCTAGGAAGCTTCCTAGCAGTTTCTCAGAATCATCTCACATCATGTTCTGTACCATGCCGTGACTGTTGTAGGAAGATCGGCACGCCGTCTCTCACGAAAAACGAGGGTGAGACAACAGGGTTCTTTGTGCACATCCTTCTTGGACAGTTGAAAGAAGCATGGAAGGCCTACAGTTGGTGTTGTGATTTGTGACGTCCCTGTCGACCTGTACAGTGTACTATGACCACTCGGCCGTGTCCATACCTGCGCAGATCCCCGATGCGGACCGAGATGGTATCTGTGCGTCGCCTGGTGGTGGGCTACCACCTTGGAGCTGACCGAAGACCGTCCCCGAGCTCTGGACGTTGCTTGGAATCTCCTGCAACTTTTCTACAGCACATAGGAGTTTATCGATGGACTGGTTGTGGGCCCAATCTGCATGTTTTTGCATTGTGTGTCCACCGTTTGATGTCTGATACATGCATGTGACCAGTCGTAGCGTCTGCCTTGTGATTCTGTACGTCTAGGTTCAGACGGCGTAGCGTTCTCAAATGTCTACGCTGAGTTACAGCCAAAACAGTGGCTTTGGGCCGGTTTTGCGACAACCTTGTGCTGCCGCGTGCGACACGCGCCGTGCGCCGCGGCAAGTACTTATGCCAAGGACCTGTCATTTGTCATTCCTCTCTGCAAATGCTATTGAAGCATTCTGACACTTTGTCTTGTGTGTTGGAGTTTGTTGGTCACACATCTCTATGCCCCCTTGTCTCCTTCTCCCTGCATACACATGTACAGATTAATTGACATGGCCTCACCTGGGAAGACATCAAGCGAGCCTACCATAATGTGCGTCTCTGGCGACTTGATCCAAGTGCTTCATCCAGGAGTGCCTTTTGGCACATGCATGGTCATGGCGTGATTCCTTATCTCATGTGGGAGATGCTAGGGCCCGTACACTCTTATTGCCGTGCTCTGCATCATGTCTGCTTGCCTTTAGTATTTTCTGGGGGACCTGCCTTTACCGGGTGCTGATCCTTAGGGGGCCACCATGCTGGGTTCACCCGAGCATTGGTGAGTAGCCGCCGTTCGGTTTTGTATCGAGCATTCGGGCTCGACCCCCGGATGGCAGTGTGTGTTTGCTCCGGTGTGTTGCCCGTGGCGAGTGCACGCTCACCGGTTCCTAAGTCTCACTCTCTCCCCCTCCACTTTCTTGTCGTGGTTTTCGCCCGAGCTATGAAGGCAAGCTTTTCCCGCATCCATGGTGTATCGTGTGCTTCCTCACGTAGTGCTACTTGCCCACACACGCGTGCCCTAGGAAGCTGCCTGGTACCTACTGGTATCAGAGCAAGTGGGGATCCGTTCCCATCGCTCATCGGTCCTGGTTCCTAGTCTCGGTGCGACAACCACACTCGCGTTCCTCTCGGCTCACTCAACCCCACCTCAACAGCGTATCTTCGCTGCGTGTCTGTCCTCCAGCACTGAGCAGTAGCATCTAGTCGTGCTACGGTGCTCGTTCGCACCTTCTCTTGCAGCAGCCCTACGTCACTGCCGTTCACATCCCCGCACTCAACATTGTGTGAGCTGCATCCTCTGCACTCGCTCAGCTGCTCTCAGCTGCCCTCTCGGCGGCTCACTACTCATAGCTGCTCTCTCAGCTGCCCTCGACTGCTCTCACCTGCTCTCGGCTGATCTTTCGGCTACTCTCCGCTTACGGCCGCTCTCTTAGCTGCCCTTGGCTGTTCTCGGTTGTTCTCTCCCTTCGGCTGCTCTCAGCTGCCCCTTGATGCCCTACTCCGCGCAACCCCTACCTGTTGCCCTCAGGAACAACCACACACCCAGGCTTCAGCCGTCACAAGCAGTCACACTGGATTCACCACCTCCTGACGGCCCCCCAGACGAGGAGCTCGACTCCCCTCGAACAGCTGCGCGCTACGCCAACCAGGGATGGGAGGATTCTCTGCTCTTCGAACATCCTCTGCCCCCCGACAACGGCACACCCTTGTGGTACCGCATGCTTGATCCCTCCTATTGGCGTGAGCTGGCTGAACTGGACGAAAGGGCGACGGCTGAACGACAGGAGGAGATCAAATGACAGGTATACACGCCCGACGACCTGCCTGCGTCACCACCTCGTCCCTCAAACATGCAACCACCTACCTCTCCACAGTCGTCCAACGCTCCATCTGCCTCCAACACCACGCTAGCTCCGTCTTCTGCCTAGCTGCATCTGCTGAACCGGCTCTGACACCTGAAGTTCCTAGGGTGACTCCTGTTCTCCCAGTCCATACAGACTCCATTGGCCAGGCGGGTGCCATTCTTGACGTAGCTGCAGGGGCCGCATCAACCTTTGCCGCCACTGCTAGTGCATGCAGGGCACCCACCCAGACTGCGGTGGGTCGTGCAGCTGACGCCTACGCACACACAGCAAGTTCTCTCACACTGCTCGCTGCCGCAGCGGCCAACATTGTCACTCAGGTTACTGCAGCCGCGGCCTCTGTTGCCACTGCCGCATCATCTGCCGCCGACTCCACTACAGCTGCCGTCGGCTCCATCTGCTCCTCTGTTGCATCTGCAGTCCTAACTCCCACTGGTGCCCTGCGGGAGCTCACACTCCTCGTTGCCACAGGGGTCCTGATTGCATCAACATTAGCAGTAGTGGCTGGGGCCACCGTCACTGGCCTTCTCTGCCTCACCATGGCAGTTGCAGGGTGGGTTGCGATTCTCTTCTCCTCAGTTGTAGCAGTGGTGGCCTCTCTCTTCGCACTGCTGCCCCGTCACTAGTTCGGTGAGCATCCTCTGCATTCTACACTGCAAATTCACTCGTTACCTCTCTCTCTTTGCCTGCTCACTCTCACCGCTGTGCTCACTGTACTTTCCACCTCTTCACCCTCTTCCGTAGCAGCCACTACCTCATCCGCGGCCTCTACCTCCCCTGCCATAGCTCACTCCACACAGGCAACTTCTCGTGGAGGGGGTGGTGGTTCCAACCGTGGCGGTGGCCGTGGTGGTGGCAAAGGGCGTGGGGGTGGCGGGGGTGGTAAGTCCTCAACTGGTTCCACCACCAGCACAGATGTCACCTGCTGGAACTGCGGCGCTGCTGGTCACTCTGCGCCCAAGTTTCGAGCCCCACGTGATGATGCTCGTCTGGCCTCCTCTATGCGTGCCCACTGTGCATGCACCGGGGTCACTCCCTCCTCCGCAGCTGCAGCAGTGACAGTCGCCCCTTCTTCCTCTTCTTCCTCAGCCTCCGCCCTTGCCACCACACCTGCTCCGCTTCAACCATCACCCTCACCCCCCAGTCCTTGGGGTTGGATTCTGCCTCCCGGCGATCCTCCCCACTACGGTGCTCCCGTCCTCACACTACTCTACACCCTCCTGGACGCGCGACGATGGCCACCTGTCTGACCGCTCCTTTGACTGCTCATCTGACCGCTCTTCTGACCGCCGTGACGAGGAGCGTGTCCTTCAGCGGCGCCTCGCTGAACTCCTTCACCTTTGCTCTCAGGGAGGTGAGAGTGTGAGTGGCCAGTGTCGTGTGCCTGTCTGTGAGTCTGACACCACCCTCCGGGGTGTGGTGTCTGGTGGCATGCAAGGGGACCTGCCTCATGCTTGTGACTGGATTGAAGATTTGCAGTCCCATACGTTCCCCACTCGTCTTGGTACCTCCTCTTCTCTTTCTCTTCGTGCAACTGTCGCAGCCTGTCTTGTCCTTCCTACCACTCGTGCGGCCCATGGCCTCTGGATCATTGATTCAGGAGCCACCCATGACATGACCTCCTGCTGCTCCTCTTTTGACTCCCTTGGTCCCGTTGGCTCTGTTCGCTCCGTACGCACTGGCTCCGGCCAACTTCTTCCCGTTCATGGCGTTGGTGTCGTCTGCTTCGTTGGTCCTGGCGGCATAGTCTATCTTCCTGACGTGCTGTATGTCCCTGACCTTGAGGTCAACCTGCTTTCCGTGACCACCCTTGACGACCAGGGCATGGACTTCTCGTCCAGCCGCGGCCTTGCCTTGATCTCTCTCCGCTCGTCTGGCCATGTTGTTTTGCGTGGAGTACGGTGTGATCGCCTGTTTCGCATGCCGCTTTCCCTTTCGTCGTCTTCCGCTGCCTCTGCTCTTGTTCACGTGGCGCCCTCCTTGTCTCCTATCCATGTTGACCTCTTGCATCGTCGGCTTTGTCACATTCACACTGCTTCCATCCAGCGTCTCCTTTGCCTTCAGCCTGCCGTGGGCCTGGACTCGGCCACCTTTGCCCCTCCTTACTCCTCAAGATTTCTGGACTGTGCAACTGGCAAGATGCATCATTCACCATTCTCCACTTCCGAGTCCCGCTCTTCTCATCCTCTTGACCTTGTTCATGCTGACGTGATGGGTCCTTTGCCCCATGCCTTTCTTGGTGGACTTGGTTGCTACGTTCTCTATTTGACTGATGACTTCTCCTGGTACCGCTGGGTCTTTGCTCTCCATCACAAAAGTGAGGTCACCGACGTCCTTGAAGCGTGGCTCCCTCTCTACGAGTGTTTCGCAGTGACAGGGGAGGTGAGTTCTTCGGTCCCACCTCTCGCTTCCTTGACTCTCGTGGTGTCCGCCTTGGATGCACGACCCCCTATACCCCCCAACAAAACGGTGTGTCTGAACGCTGGAACCGTTCCCTTGCTGATGGCGTGCACACACTTCTTTCTGCCTCCGGTCAATCCCCCATGTTCGCTTTTGAGGCCATGTCGTACATGATGTGGGTCTGGAACAGAGTTCCTCATGGTCCTCTTTCCCACACGATCACTCCTTTTGAACGCTGGACGGGTCGGCGAGCCGAATTTTGTCTTGCCCGTGTCTGGGGGTGTCTTGTCTGTCGGACTCCCTGTCGACCAACGGGATGGTAAGCTGTTCCGCCGCGGTTGCCTGTGTGTCTTCCTTGGTGTCTCACCCTTCTCCACAGCTTGGCGCTTCTGGGATCCCTCCTGCAGTCGTGTCATTGAGTCCCGTGATGCACTGCTCTTTGAGCACTTGTTTGAGCGTGACGCACCTCGCTATGCCGGGTCCCTCTCTCCGCCTCCTTGGGATAGGGGTGGTCCTCCCCCATTTGGGGTCTCTTCTCTCCCCTTTGTTTGTCCCTCGGTTCCCTCTCTGCCCGGCACTGACCCGTCAGCGTCCTCTGCTCCACTGATGTCTCCCTTGTCCTCTGCCTCTCCACCCTCAGGTCCCTCTATGCCTTCTTCCGCTGTGCCAGTCTCATTGCCAGCATCCACTCCGCATTCTGCTCCCTCTACCTCCTCCCTAGCCACTGCTGTGCACCCAGCCTCTCCAGCCACGGCTGTGCACCCAGCCTCTCCAGCCGCTGCTGTACACCCAGCCTCTCTAGCCACAGCTGTGCACCCAGCCTCTCCAACCGCTGCTGTGCATCCAACCTCTCCTACTACTATTGCACACCCAGCTTCTCCTACTCCCTCTCCAATGCACTCCACTTCAGCATGGTCTATTCCCCCTGTTTCACCCTACACACGTGGAGGTCGTCTCCGTGCCCTCCCCTCCCAGTCTCACCCTATCGGTTCTGGTGAACCTGTTCTCCGTGCACTTGGTCTCGTGACCTCTAGCCTGTCTGCCGCTGCCTCTGTCGTTAACCCCAGCACTACCCTTGGCTACTCTCTTGATGAGCAGGAGTTTCACTCCGCTCTCTCGTCGGCTGTCGCTGGGTATGTTGCCTCGTGCTTCGTTGCTGCCGGTCTCTCTCCTCTTTCGCCTGAACCCGTGACTGTGCAGGCAGCGCATGCAGCCGCTGACTCCTCCTTATGGGAGCAGGCCATGAAGGCTGAGCTTGATGCACTGTCAAAGCACAGTGTGTACGAGCTGGTGGATCTACCCTCAGGCCGCAAAGTTGTCGCGACCACGTGGGTGTATCGTCACAAATTGAACCCAGATAACATTGTTGAGCGGTACAAAGCATGTCTCACGGAAAAGGGGTTCTTCCAGATCCATGGTGTGGACTTTGATGAGACATTCGCACCAGTTTGCCGCTATACCACTGCCAAGGCATTGCTCTGCCTAGTCGCCCAACATGACTGGGAGCTGGAGCAAATGGATGTCAAGAACGCCTTCCTGCATGGCAAGTTGGATGAGGAAATCTACATGGTGCAGCCGTCCGGTTTCTCGGATGGGATAAACCGTTTGCGGCGACTGCGTAGAGCCCTCTATGGACTCAAGCAGTCCCCACGCTACTAGAACCAAGAGATCACGGCAACCCTAGAGAAATGGGGCTTTAGAAGGAGTCCAGTGGACCGTGCTCTATTTCTTAACCCCCCCTTCAAAACTGCTGGTTTCCATTCTGGTCTATGTTGATGATCTTCTCATTGCATCTCCCGACACCTCCGTCGTCTCTGCTGCTAAGTCGCTTCTACAGGAAGCCTACAAGATGAAAGATTTGGGGCCGGCCCATGTCTTCTTGGGCATGGAGCTCGAGCAGGATCGCTCACATGGCACTCTACACGTGCATCAGGCTGCGTACGTCTGCAGCATGGGGGAGCGCTTCAGTCCCCTCCTCACTGCCATTCCCACTGCTTCTATACCATGACTTCCGCAGGACAGTCACTGCTGAAATCCTTGGACCTCTCAAAGCTGGGGGAGACAGTGGATGTGACTGACTACCTTCAAGTCATTGGCTCACTGATGTACCTCGCCACCACCACTCGTGCTGGTGTTGCCTTCGCTGTCAACTTTTTGTCTCAGTTCTCTCAGTGTCCACGCGAGCGGCATCTGGAGGCTGCTCTGCGAGTCGTCCGCTATGCACTCACAACACCACGTGTCGGTCTCTACTTTCGTGCACAACCCTCTCTTGTGGTTGATGGCTTCACTGACAGCGACTTGGCACACCACTATGATGCAAGCAGCCGAACAAGGTACATTTTCATGGTTGGTGGAACTGCTGTCTCTTGGAAAAGCGGCGAACAAGGGTGTGTTGCCCCCAGCACAGCTGAGGTAGAGTATGTTGCTCTTGGCGCAGGTGCATGTGAGGCTGTCTGGCTGTGTCGTCTCCTGTAGCAATTGCGTGTCCCCATCCGTTGCATCACTCTGCATTGTAAGAATGAAAGCGCTAAGGCCATCGCCGAGAATAGTGGCATGCATCACTCCCGCACCAAGCACATCAAAGTGGAGCATCATTTTTTACGTGAGTGCATTACCGCGGGTATTGTCCAGGTTGCATGGGTGGACACACGCTCTCAGAGAGCAGACTTCCTCACCAAAGCACTCGGTCGCAACGTTTTCAAAAGTGTTGTTCATGCAGTTGGTCTCATCTGTCCTCATGACCCAGGCTGAGTGGATCTGTGTGTCTTCCCTGTTCATCTTGTCCTCTTGACACTTCATGTGTGTGGAGTGGGTGCCTGCGGGTCATGGGGGAGTGTTGAATTTTGTTGGCCACTCACATCTCTATGCCCTCTTGTCTCCTCCTCCCTGCATACACATGTACAGATTAATTGACATGGCCTCACCTGGGAAGACATCAAGCGAGCCTACAATGATAGGCGTCTCTGGCGACTTGACCCAAGTGCTTCATTCAGGAGTGCCTTTTGGCACATGCATGGTCATGGCGTGATTCCTTATCTCATGTGGGAGATGCTAGGGCCCATACACTCTTATTGCCGTGCTCTGCATCATGTCTGCTTGCCTTGAGTATTTTTTGGGAGAGCTGCCTTTACTGGGTGCTGATCCTTAGGGGGCCACCATGCCGGGTTCACCCGAGCATTGGTGAGTAGCCACCGTTCGGTTTTGTATCGAGTGGTCGGGCTCGACACCCGGGTGGCGGTGTGTCTTTGCTCGGGTGTGTTGCCCGTGGCAAGTACACGCTCACTGGTTCCTAAGTCTCACTCTCTCCCCCTCCACTTTCTTATCTTGGTTTTTGCCCGAGCTATGAAGGCAGGCTTTTCCCACATCCATGGCGTACCGTGTGCTTCCTCACGTAGAGCTACTTGCCCACACACATGTACCCTAGGAAGCTCCCTGGTACCTACATTGTGTCTCCTAGCCAGACCCTTGCCGTTGCGTGTATGACTTGTGACTGTCGTCACAGTCTGACCAGGCACTGACGCCTAGTCTGTGGCTCTATCCCTAGGAAGGGTCCACGCATCTTCTTATGGTATCAGAGTAGTGAGACCTCTCTCGCTAAGCTGCGCCGCAGAGACACAACATCAACAACAGCAGTCCGCGTCACCGCCGCCGGCGCATCCTGGGACTCGTTGCAGCCATTTGGAGTAGCGACATCACCACAAAATTCCCACCACCATACCGAGTGAACTGAGCAGTTTTCAGCTTCGACAGCCACGCCAGGCAATAGCAGCAGCACCGGGTGGCAGCAGCAGCCTTATCTCGCTGCCCATCTCTAAAAAACAAGGAGGAGAAAAATCAGCTCGCAACAGCTTGTGGCAATGACTGCGAGTAGTGGCAGCAACCGCGGACAAATACAACGGCGACAAAAGCAGCAGTAGCGCACCAGCAGCGGCGGCGGCCACAACAGTAGTGCTGCTGCACAACACTGTACAGCAATGCCGCGCAACACAACTCTGTAGCTACGCAGAAGTTACACAGCACTGCGTAGGGTTGCACAGCGCTGTGCAAGGCCACGCAGGCTTGCGTAGGCCTGTGCAGGGCTGCATAGGGCATCGCAAGGCAGGGGGGTGATGCGGTCATCCCCACCGAGTCCGCGTGACTTCCATAAAAAAAAGGGGACATAAGATACACCAGTGTAAAAATGCTAGTGGTTTTTTTCGCTGGCGTAAAAACCGGTGACGTCACCTTTGGCTTTGCTGACGTCAGCAATTTCGGGGTCAAAAACGTCAATTTTCCTTAACCTTTCAACTCCTCGAGGACTGCTGACGATTTCGAAATCCAACCAGTTGGACGTCCCGGTCCATAGTAAGCGCTAACATGGCTCCGACCGGTGACAAGGGCAAAGGACAAGCAGATCCCTCCTCCTCCTCAGGGGTCATGAGCCCACGCTCGCAGGCCATTGCGGATCTATGGAGTCAGCAGGATGAGATACGTTGTCAGTACCAGCAGCACACCGACGCCATCCGTGCGCTCACTGATCTTATTTGTGGTCAGTCCACGGCCCCACAGCTGACATCCAAGGGAGTTGGCGCTGCCATGCCTTCTGCACAGCAGTCAGCATTTACATTGAGGAGAGCAGCAGGACATCATCCGCCACCTTTTGATCCTTTGCATGAGGACCCTGGAATGCCAGGGATGGATGATGACACCCATGAGAGGGAGATTTGCATGCTTTAGGAGCGTCTCTGCCAGCTTCAGACGCGTCCTGGTTCTCTGTTTCCGGAGGTCCGACCCTCGCCTGATCCCTACCTAGGCGACTTTCCTCACTCCAGTGTCTTTCCCATCCCTCGCTCCTCCCAGCCTATGGTTGCTCTCCCCACGGAGCGGCAAACCAAGGATTTCAAGACACCGCCCCAGCGTTATGTCAGCGAGGACGGCTTTGACTGATGCGAGACTCTCTTCCACATCTGGGCCACATCTGAGGGGATATGGTCTTACTATCACATTCGTACCAGGTTACAAATCGCACTCAGGTACTGACAGCGTCTCCGGCGATGCGCAGACTCCTTTACGCCATGCCACGCGAGACTGTCGTGGACTTTCGCCCTTTCCTTGGAGAGGCCGGCACGGGCGTGGGTGCTGATCCGCATGGGGGCCGGGACCTGACATTGTCTCTGCTTGCTAGAGAGACGCACGCCACCCGCGCAGCTCATATTCACGCTTTCCACTCCCTTCGACAAGGACCTGCCGAGTCCGCAGCTAATTACTGGTGGCGTGCCATGCGCAACTACACACGCCTTGAGACTTCCTGAGGTACACAGCTCAGGGCGCTTTGCACGCTCATGATTGGAGTCCGTTTTGAGCACGCAGACATCTTCTTGGGGTACAGCGATGCCGTGCTCCACCTCCCTTTAGCTTCTTTGTTAGGTGCATCAGCTCTTCCTCCAGGTGACTTCTGCTCGCGAGGCAGCCGTGGTCCATCAAGAGAGTTCTCTTTCTGTAGCAGTCATCGCATTGCCGCCGACGCCCCTCTTGTAGACCACTTCTCCATCCTCTCGCACACCATCCTCTTCCCCCTCCACCCCGGCTACCCCGACTCAGATGCAGGGTGTGGCAGCCACGACACAAGGGAAGAAGGGTAAGAAAAGGGGTTGTTCAGGCCAGTAGAAATCGCACCAGTAGCAGTCATCTGGCGGTAGCAGTGGATGTACTTTCCACTACTATGACTATGGAGGCACTCATCGCTACAACGAGTGCTCATATCCGCTTGACTGGGCGCGGATCACCCGCAGTCTTCAGGCTGCACATGCGCAGCAGGCTGTGTCGAGCAACACAGCTTCCGATCGCGCTACGACCACGACTACAACAGTTCTCGTTTCCTCACCGGCGAGCAGTGGCAACCCGAACCTGCGTGATTGCACCATCGCCGAGCTTTTTCATCTTCTGGCGCTTTGTTTTCAGGGAGGTGCAAGTGTGTTGTCACAACCGGGTGGTTCACAAACTGTTTTTTTGTCTGTTTTCGTTGCTCGTGATGACTCCTGTCGGGGGGCACAGCTGGCATTTGATGACGATGGGCCTGACAGTACTGATTAGATTCATGAGTCGCACCTCTATGCCCTTCATCGTTCCTCCTCACCTGTTGCTCAGCGCCCGTCTCATGTCGAGTGATCCATTGCCCATTATAATGTGACGTCTTCCGCTCGTGATCCCGGTGGCACTTGGATCATTGATTCTGGTGCCACTCATCACATGACCTATCGTCGTAGTGACTTCGTTGTTCTTGGTCCACTTGCGTCTGTTTGCTCTGTTCACACGGGCTCTGGTCAGTCCTTGCCGGTTCAGGGTGTTGGATTGGTGTGCTTTGATGGTCTGTCTCGTCCCTTGTATGTTTCCGAGGTGCTATTTGTGCTTGACCTTGAGCTCAACTTGCTTTTTGTGCCTGCTTACACACTGATGGGACTCTGTGTGGAGCACACTATAGACTCTGCGACTGTGAAAGCTATTGATACTCGTACCGTTGTTCTTCGTGCCTCTGTTATGGATGATCTTTATCGTGTTTCTCGGATTTCTCCTCCTCCTTCTTGCTCCCCCTCCCCTCCTCCTTGAGTGTTTTTCACTAGCGTTTTGTCTGCTGGGCACTAGCGACTGCTGCATCGTTACCTGTGTCATGTGGGCTCCGACACTGTGTCGAAGCTCATTCGGACACAGCCCACTGTTGGTCTTGACACGGCTTCATTCGAGAAGCTGTCCAAGACCGACTGTCTCTTTTGTGCATAGGGTAAGATGCATTGTTGCACCTGTCCTGACTCTGGTTCTTGCGCATTTCGCCCTCTCGAGTTGGTCCATTAAGACCTTCTCTGTCCTTGTCCAATCGAGTCTCTGTCCAATCGGAGTAGATACGTTCTGACCCTGATTGATGACTTCACCCATATATGCTGGGTCTATAGCCTGCGCCGGAAGAGTGACTTTGCTCTTGCGGTTCGCCTCTAACTAGTGATGGCTGAGCGTCAGACTCGCCACACGCTGCATACCTTCCGTTCAGATCGCGGTGGCGAGTTTCTTGGCAAGATGGACAGTTTTTTTTGCCGAGCACAGGGGTTTTCACCAGGTCTCTACTCCTGTTACTCTTTAGTAGAACGGTGTCTCTGAGTACTGCAACTGCACCATGGAGGATGCGGTTCGCGCTATGCGGTCCGAGTGTAGTCTCCCGGAGTCCTTCGCCTTCGAAGGATTCACCTAAATGACGTGGGTCTGGAACCGCCTCCCGCACGGTCCCCTTCCGAACCACATTACACTGCACGAGCTTTGGTTTGGCCACCGTGCTGACTTGCGTCTCGCTCGTGTCTGGGGATCCTTGGCTTCTCTGTGGTACACTGAGGACCTGCAGGGGTCCAAGGTCTCATCGCGGGGTCGCTTGTGTGCCTTTGTAGACATCTCCGCGTGGTCAAAGGCCTGGCATTTTTGGGACCCCGGTCGTCGTTGCATCGTTGAGTCTCGTGACGCGCTCTTCTTTGATTCTCTAACCTAGCGTGATCAGACCTCGATGACGTCGCTGTCCATCACGCACGTTCCTACGTGTGAGGTTTCTCGACGGATGGGGGAGTCTGAGCCTGTGAGCACCTCTTGCCCGGCTGATGTGTCCTCTTGAGCCCCCTCCACTTCTCGGTCTTTGGCTCCTGATGATGCTACGATCATCGTTGTCAGCCCAGAGGCCTCTCCAAAACAGCCGGGTTCTACGCCTATTCACTCGCACCCCACAGGTACACATGATCTTGTACCTCTGTCCGCCAGTACTTCTGCCTTTGTGCGTGGTCCTGCTTCACCTCCTGCTCCTACTGTCACACCTAGTCCCGTGTCTCCAACACACCCATCTCCTGGCACGGCATCACCTACTCCTTTGCCTTCGCCCTCACCAGCTGTGGTCATGCTTGTCCCTGTGCCTGAGGTGAGTTCCTCGAGCCCGGGCTACTCACGTGAGCCTCTTGCCGTCTTCGACCATTGGACTCTGGAGTCCAACGAGTGTCAGGTCCCACACCTAGATGCTCCACTCGCAGCATCGCAAGTGGTGATCCCGGCACAAAGGCCCTAGGCCTGAGTTTCCGCACTGAGCACACGGAGGTTCATCTAGCGTGCCGCGTAGGACACGATCTCGTCACTCACGAGTTTCATATCGCTTGTGATGCAGCAGCTCACCTTGTGGTCGTCAGACCTACCACTGAGGCGTGTGCACTTGTCACTCAGAGCTCTCTCTCTTTATGGCACCTGATCTGGACACACCGAGGAAAGCTCTCTCATCAGAGGATGTTGACGCCTTGCGTGCTGCATGCGAGGATGAGCTTCGCGCCATCCAAGAGTACGGATTTTACGAGCTAGTCGACCTTCCACCCAGGAGGAAGGCTATTCAGGTCAAGTGGGTCTTTCACAAGAAAGTGTAGCTGGATGGCTCACTGGAATGCCACAAGGCTTGCTTTGTCGTCAAGGGGTACTCTCAGATCGAGGGCATTGATTACTTTGACACCTTTGCCCCTGTCGGTCGCACGACCTCATCTCGTGCTCTGTTCGGTGTAGTGGTTTAGCATGGCTCGGAACTTCACCAGATGGACGTGAACAATGCGTTCCTCCATGGTTCTCTGCATGATGCGATTTACTTGGCTCAGACACTTGGCTTTCAGGACGATGACAAAGTCTGGCGCTTGCGCAAGTCCTTGTACGGCCTCAAGCAGTCTCCTTGGTGTTGGAACCAAGAGATCAGTGGCACCCTAACTCGTATGGAATATGTACAGAACGAGGAAGATCCCTCTATCTTTATCCAACGGACGCGTGAGCGGTTCACCGCCATCCTGGTCTATGTGGAAAACATTTTGATTGTGTCTCCTTCAATGGAGGCCATGAAGGACGCCAAGAGCAACGTACTCTGTCTCCAATGAGCTAATGTAGCCCTGCTTCCCGCTACGCCTAGACACATCGGTACCATCAAGGAGGAACACTTAGCCAGTGCGACTGCATCCATCTTGACTCCAGGCCCAATCGTTGTCGGTGTAGTCGTCAAGAACCACCAACCATTGACGGCGAAAGCAAATTCCTAGGTACAATGTGGAGACCACGTACCACACCTCTCGCACAACCGCATAAAGGGCTCTAGTGTGTTGAGCCTGCAAAAACTGTGGTTGCAGTGCTTGTTCCTTGAGCTGGGTCAGTCAGTCACTGTCATTGTGCTTCGTTGTGACAACCAGAGTGCCCTTGCCATTGCGGAGAACTCTGTTGTCTTTCATGCTCACACAAAGCACATTGCGGTTGAGCATCACTTTGTGCGTGATCTGGTGGAGCGACACGTGATCTCCTTCATATGGGTTGGCACTGACATGCAGCCTACTGAATTCTTGACGAAGGCACTAGCACGCGGGAAGTTTCTCGTGGCCATTCGTTCTGTTGGGCTTCGCCCCTCGCCTAAGAGTGGTTGATTGTGGATTATGTCTGTGTCTGTGTCACGACTGTTTTTGCAATCGTTGTTGTACTCATTCCACAACTGCACGTGTATGGACATGCGTACCATCGGGTCATGGGGGAGTGTATTGATTTGTGACATTATTGTCGACCTGTACAGTTTACTGTGACCACTCGGCCGTGTCAATGCCCGTGCGGATCCCTCATGCGGACCCAGGTGGTATTGGTGCATCATTTGGTAGTGGACTACCAGCTTGGAGCTGACTGACGACCGTCCTAGAGCTCTGGACGCTGCCTGGGACCTCATGTAGTTTTTTTGCAGCACGTAGGAGTTTATCGGTGGAGTGGTCGTGGGCCTGATTTGCATGTTTTTGCATTGTGTGTCCACCGTTTGATGCTGGATGCATCCATGTGACCTGTCGTAATGTCTGGCTTTTGATTCCGCACGTCTAGGTTTTGACGGCGTAGCGTTCTCACATGTCTACGCTGAGTTACGACCGAAACAGTGGTTTTGGGCCGGTTTTAGGACAGACCTTGCGCTGCCGCGTGCGACACCTGCCGTGCGCCGTGGCAGGTACTAATGCCATGGACCTGTCATTTGTCATTCCTCTCTGAAAATGCTATTGAAGCATTCTGACACTTTGTCTTGTGTCTCCTAGCAAGACCCTTATCGTTGCGTGTACGATTTGTGACTGTCGTCACGTCTGACCAAGCAGTGACGCCTAGTAAGCGGCTGTGTCGCTAGGAAGCTTCCACGTATCTTCTCTGTTGGAAAGGGAAAGATAGAATTAGTTAGGGTTGAAGGGGATGCAAGGAATAAAAGAGACCTGGAGGTTCGTACATAATGATCAAGTATGAGAGGATGCATTCCACTGAAACAAATGAAGTAAAAGCTGATGCTGGCCTTGGAAGTGCAGTGGTCACTACAATGTTTTCCAATTCGAAAAATCCCAATCATATGTTGTTTGGCAAAAGGGTGTTCCAAGGAAAAGAACAATGATTGCAACCAAAGTGATGGCATCGAGGTGTGTAGCACGTGTAGTTAGTAGAGACTTGTGAGGGCGAGAGCATGATGGAAAGAGGGGGCAAGAAACGTGATGCATTTGAAGCTCAAACTTGAAAAGGAGCAAGTGGAGTGACTAGGGGTTTTCACACATCTCTCATTTTTACTCTCTTGTGTCCTCCCGGCTTGTGTACATTGGCGTGCAAATGACTGATGGCGAGACGCGATGCTACGAGAGTGTCGCTCAGTGGAGCCACGCTGAGGCCTATATGCAGTTGCTGGAGCCTACTCCCTCCTCGGCAGACCTCCTCGGAAGCCGTGCCGCCAGCAGTAACTGTCACTGCACATGCTGTCTCCACGCGTCCAGCGCCGTGTCTGACTGCACTGCTGTGTTCGCAGAGCCATGCTATGCCTAGGGTCTAAGTTTCATGATTTTTCGGCACTGTTGGTAACGGGGATTAGCGAAGACGCTGCCTGGATTATGGCAGCCATAACTCCTCGTTGCTGTTTTTCTAGCTGCTTCTCATCACACGACTGCGTTTGCAACGTACGTTTTATGGTATGGTCCAGTTTTCAGGCACAACGGATGACGTCCGGGTTTTGGGCTGTCGGCCGTCTGGCAGAGCTCACCGAGAAAATCTTGCCTGCCAGAAAAAAGGTCTATTTTCTGATTGGCTGGTTAGCTGAGTAACAAACTCCACAGAGCTGGGGGGGAGCTAGAGCTTGGCGGTGTCTCCCATTGCTGTTCATTTGCAGTTCTTAATGAATCATTTCTAGTTTTCAGCTGTTCTCTGGCGCTAAGTCTGGCATGCGCAGTTCTTAGTGATAGACACCAAAACTCTCATAATTAGCAACAGCATCTACAGTAGCTGCAACAACAGTAGCAGTAGTAGCAGCACCAATAACAACAAGAGCAGCAGCACCAGCATCAGCAACAGCAGCTATAGCACCAGCAGCTACAACAGCAGCAGCAGCAATGTTTGCTATAGCAGTAGCAGCAGTAGCAATAGCAGCGGGAGCAGTAACAATAGTAGCAGCAGTAGCTCTGTAGCTGACAGAGTAGCGGCTGTAGCAACAGCCTCAAAGCCATTGCTGATGTCAGCCATACTCAGCTGAAATCACTGCTGATATCAGCAAAAACAACAAAAAAATATCTACAGCAGCAACCCTATAGATAACGCAATAGCAGCTACTGACATCAGCCATCCTAGGCTGACGTCACTGTTGACTTCACTACTGACATGAGGAGCACAAAAAAAATAACAAGGAAGGGAAACAAAGGACACCATGGCAGCGGATGGAGAGGGGTCCTCCTCTGTTGGAGAGCCCCCCTTCCTGCAACAACTGTAGCAGTTGCAGCAGCAGCAGCTACCGCCGCTGCAACAGCAATAGGAATAGCAACAGTGGCAGCAGTAGCAACAACAGCAACAGCAGCCACGGCAACAGCAGCAGTAATAGCCACCACAACATTAGCAGCAGCAGCTGTAGTAGTAGCCACAGCAGCGGCAGCAACAGCAGCAACCACACAAGCAACAGCACCAGCAGTTGCACCAACATCCGTCGCCGCAGCAGCAGTAGCTGTCACAACAGCACCAACACCAGGAAGGCTCTACTGCTGGCTCAACAGATCTGCTCGCCGCTTTGCGCCAACAACTCAAAACATTGATGCAACAGCTAGCGGCGCTACAGGCACTGACACAACTGCCACAACGCAACCGCAGCAGCAGCATCAGCAGCCACCGCAGCAGCAGCAACAGCGTCAGATAGCACCTTTTGTTCCACCCAGGTACGTTATCCCTGCTATATCCTATACCATGCACTACCTGGCGCAACAACACACCTAGCGCCAACAGCATACGGTGACGTCAGTCCTAGGCCCCACGTTGGGTGCCGGCCGTAGGCCGAAGGACTTCAAAACCCCACCGCCGCCGCTTTAGGCTAGCTACCAATTCGGGATCTAGGAGCTCAGCTTCCGGATCTGGGCACAGGACGAGGGCTTGTGGTCCTACTATGTCCTGCCCTTTGACTCCACCCATGCCGACCAGGTATATGACGTCGGTCGCGCCGTGCGTGCCCTCGTCCATGTTGCCCCTCCAGCTGCACGTCTCACCCTTGAGCCCTCCCTGATCCCGCAGCATTGTGGCACATGCTCACGTGCCCTCATTGTCTGTCAAGTGATGCAAAGACCAGCCGCCTGATCCGGGAGTTCAACTCCCTCCGCATGGGGAAGACCGAGATGATCACCTCCTACTAGCAGCGTGCCGAGGACATCCTACGCCGCCTCGGAGACACCGCGCCACCCCCTCTCTCTGCGCTCCTGACCATCAAGCGCGGCGCCACCGACGCCTTCTTCGATGTCTTCATCCACTTTTCCTAGGAGGTCCTCGCCACGATGGCTCCCCAAGGTACCCTCATGCCCTGGGCATGCGAGCTCTTCCTCTGTGTCAAGGAGGCTCGTCAGGAGTCACACATCCATTGCTCGGAGTCCCTCGCATCTCTTGTCGTTGCCTCAGTGGCTGTTGCCACCCTAGCAGCATCATCATCTTTCGGCGCCTCCTTCTTGGGCTATGCGGCTGTCACACCACAGTCGGTCTACTCTGTCGGCCCCTCCACCCGTGAGCGTCAATTGGAGTAGTTCATTGCACTCCAGCTCGGCCTTCCTCGCCCTCCTCCCCAAGACAATGCGAGTTGCGTCGTCGCAAGTTCCACTGCCCTACCCTGCATGATAGAGTATGTGCTGCGATCATGCGCTGTATCTTCAGCCACTTCATCCTTTGCCATGCCCTTCTCACCTGATCCTCTTCGTGATGATGTTGCCTGGCTGGATGACTAGCAGTCCCACTTTGCACCTCCGTCCACCGCATCCGCGTCGCTCGCCCACTGCCATGTCACTGTCAGTGACCTTGTCACACTGGTCTAGGATTCGTCAGAGACCTGGATCATCGACTCTGGGGTCATGCATCACATGACGCCCTCGCGCGAGGCCTTCAATGTCCTCGGTCCCGTCACCGATGTCTCTCGGGTTCAGACGGGTTGTGGTCAGGTGTTACCCGTTTGTAGTTTCGGCATTATTCGGTATCGTGGTCCTGTTGATGATGTCTTTGTGACTGATGTCCTCTTCGTCCCTGGCCTTGAACTCAGCCTTCTGTCTGTCACAGCCCTTAAACATGAGCATGGACGTTCTACACTCACGTGGCGTTGGCACTGTGTCGTTGCGTCCGTCGCGTCGTGTCGTCTTGCATGCCACCGCCCGTGGCAACTTGTGGCACATACCGCACCTGTCCGTTTCTAACTCTATCCCCTCCTCATCGGCCGACACTAGCCATGTGTTTGGTACTAGCACACTCTCTCCATAGTACACACGTCTTCTGCATTGTTGCCTTTTTCATGTCCACTCTACTGTTGTCGACAGCATGCTTCGCACGCAGCCAGCCACATGCCTTGATCCAGCCTCCTTTCCTCTGTCATGTCCCACCGAGTGCATTGATTGTACTCCGGGAAAGATGCACCGTTCCACCTAACCCCTGTCTGCCTCTCGCGCGACCACCCTGCTTGACTTGGTTCACTTTGATGTCATGGGTCCCCTCCCGATAGAGTCCGTCAGAGAGTACGGTTGTTGCGTCCTGACACTGACGAACGTCTACTCTCACTATCGCTGGGTCTTCTACCTTCGGCAGAAGAGCGACGTCGCTCCCACCATTCGGGACTGGCTTATTTGTACTGAGCGTGAGTGTGGTTGTCCCCTCTGCCGCTTCCATTCTGATCGCGGGGGTAAGTTTATGGGGGAGACCACACTCGTCCTTGCACGCCAGGCCAAAACGGTGTCTCTGAGGGGTGGAAACGCACCAAGGCTGACGACATCCGCACCATGCAGGTTAAGTCCGGTCTCTTTGATGGCTTCTACTTTGACGCCATGACCTAAATGACATTGTTCTGGAACCGGATTCCCCACGGACCCATTCCCCGTTAGTCCATGTCATACCAGCATGCTTGTGGAAAGCGAGTCCACCTTTGTCTGGCCCGCGTCTGGGATTGTGTAGCAATTGTGCGACTATCTATCCCACACCTGGATAGCAAGCTCGAGCCTCGCGGCTGTCCCTGCACCTTCCTTGGCGTTTGGCGTCAGTCAAAGGCATGGCGCTTTTGGGATCTCACCCGGCATTGCATCGTCAAGTCCCGGGATGCCCTCTTCTTTGAGGACTTGTTACCCCACGACCTCGTTCGCTCGGGCGCATCGATGTTCCTTCTGTTGCGTGGGGAAGTGGTGAGTCTGTCCTCCATTTAGCCGCATCCAGGCGTCCCATCGTCTACACTAGCGGGTCCCTCTGCGCCGGCTGTCCCGTCCGTGTCCTCCAACCCCTTCGGGCCGGCTGCCTCGTCCATTTCCGCCAACCCCTCGGGACCGGCTGTCTCATCCGTTCCCGCCAGCACCTCCGGGCCGGCTGCCCCATCTATGTCCGCCAGCCCCTCCGGAACGGTTGTCCCATTCATGCCCGCCAGTCCCTCTGGGCCAGCTCCCCCGTCCATGTCCGCCAGCCCCTCCGGGCCGGCTGTCCCATAAGAGCCTGCCAGCCCCTCCGGGCCGGCTGCCCCGTCTGTGTCTGCTAGCCCCTCCGGGTTGGCTGCCCCATCCGTGTCCGCCAACCCCTTTGAGCCGGCTGCCCCATCCATGTTCGCGAGTCCCTCTGGGACAGCTGCCCCGTCCATGTCCGTCAACCCCTTCGAGCCAACTCCCCCATCCATGTCCGCCAGCCCCTGCATGCCGGCTGCTCCGTTCACGTCCGCCAGCTCCTCAGGGCTTGCTGATCCTTCCGTGTCGGTGTGCTACACATGTGGTCCAGGCGAGAGCCTTCGTCCTAGGCCAACAGTGAGCACTCAGGCTGCCTCTTCACGCCCTCTCGCACCACAACCCCCTTTCACCCCACGAGGCTCCTTGCCTCCTGTCAAACCCACTTCCACTGTCATAAGTGGGGACCCTGACACCGAGGCAATTCGCTTGGCCACGCTGTCAGTCATCACTGACCTACATCCAGGGTCAGCTTTGGGCTACGCCTTGCTCAATCAGGAGCACCAATATGTCGTCGCGGCCACGCTCACGCGTATGCCACCAGGGGCGCGGAACGCACACACCCTTACTGTCCACCCCACGGAGCGACTAGAGGACCAAGCCACCCTACATGAGGCTCGGGCGTCTCCCGAGGCCGCTCACTAGAAGGCTGCATGTACTGACGAGCTGGCCGCCATTCTGCAACATCAAGTTTATGAGCTCGTTGACCTCCCCCCGGGTCGCAAGGCCATCGACGCCAAGTGGGTTCTCTGGCGAAAGTGGAAGCCAGACGGGTCCCTAGACAAGTACAAGGCCCATCTTATAGCCAAGGAGTTTGCTCAGGTCCCTGGGATCAACCATGACCAGATCTTCGTCCCGGCCGGTCGGTTCTCCAATAGTTGAGCGTTGTTCAGCCTTGTTGCCCAGCATGGGTGGGAACTGCATTAGATGGATGTGAGCAATGCCTTTCTCCGTGGCTTACTAAAGGGTTGGGAGCTCTACATGGTGTAGCCTCCAAGCTTCGACAATGGCTCCGGCAAGTTGTGGAAGCTGCAAAAGGCCCTCTATGGCCTGAAGCAGTCACCGCGCTGCTGGAACGAGGAGATCTTTCACACACTTCTCAGTGGTGACCTCCTTTGCAGCGCTACCGACCCCACACCGTTCATCAGTCCGTGAGGCCAGCCCTTCGTCGCCGTCCTGGTCTATGTCGACGACCTGCTCATCGCGTCGCCGGAGGAAGCAGCCATCCAGCAGGTCAAGGACCTGCTGCATGCTGCCTACCAGATGAAGGACCTCGGGTCAGCACGAGTCTTTCTGTGCATGGAGCTTGAGCATGATCACTCCATGGGCATCCTGCACGTCCATCAGGCCGCCTACGTCTAGACCCTGTCCAGGCGCTTCGCTAAGGACCTGCCCCTCGTGCCGAGAGCATCCTCACCCATGTCACCCAATGGTCAGACGATGCTCAAGAGCTCTAATCCAGCCGTGGCGGGGGAGTCAGTAGACGTGACCACGTACTTACTTGTCATCGGGTCACTGATGTTCCTAGCGACGACGACGCGTTTAGACATTGCGTTCGGTGTCAACCTCTTAGTACAATTCTCTCAGGAACCGCGTCACCTCCACTTCGAGGTTGCGATCCAAGTACTACGCTATGTCGTCGCGACTCCACGGTGACGTCTCATGTTCCTTTGACAGCCGTCCGATGTGGTGGCAGGCTACAGTGATAGTGATTTGGCCAGCAGTCCGGACGGTAAGAGTTGTACTGGCTGGATTTTTCTTGTTGTGGTAAAAACACCAACACTAATGAAGAATGTACAAAGATTGTACGTGTTTCGTCTTGGCAAGAGCCAAGGGATCACGCAATCAACACTGGATGTTGCACGTGGATGACCATAACCATAAAAATTACACATGCGTGGTTGGTGTTGTTGCAAAGGACAGGAGTTCATACATGATATGTTATTCACGCTTCTTGCTGCATGGTTTGTATCGTGAAGTACGCGATGATTAAACCTCCTTGAGCGAAGATGGTCCAAGAAAATTAAAAGCAAAAGGAGAAGAATATAGCATTTGAGCCATTGGATTATACTTTCTGGGTTTTGGGAGTTGGAGACTGATGTCGCGAGGAGTCGAAGCCCGAAAGAGCATACATGGGATAAATTTTGGTTCAATTCTAGCCTAGAAAACATCCCGTGACCGCATTCACGTCACTCCTCCTCCACTCTTTGTTTGGTGTAGGATCATGTTCCAGTGTGACAATACCACGTGCAACAATTCTTCTGAGGATTATTGTTTTACATCCATGCCGTTTGACAACCTTGTCCATTTGTGGCATGGTTTGCATCAACCAAAATAGCTCAGGCGACCATTCATGCCACCTCCTCGGATGTTTATTCTAGGGATCTATGTTTTGGTTCCACAGTTGGTCGCAAAATAGACTACGTCCGTTACGGTAGCAGAGCAATGAAGAATCTGGAAAAGGGGGAACATATGCGGTTTAACTTTACAATCATTGAACCATCTCAAGTAGTGAAAGAATCAAGCTCATTTTTTCATCTACTCAAACAGCACTAATGCCTTGCTAGAGTTTTAGGTGTTTGAAAATCGCAAACCATGTGAAGTCTCGATGTGTGTGGCGATGTGAGATTAAAAAATAATCTCTCATAAATCAGGGGTTTTGTGAAATTCAGGACGCCTCATTGTGAAGTTCCAATATCAACCAATTTCTTTCTAATGATGAACTACTCATATGCTCTATGAAACAATTTTTGATCACCCTAGAAGTATGTTTGAATTGGAGAAAATTCTACAACACAACATGAATGGTCGGGGAAGTTGGCACAAAGTTATCGCAATGCAATGGTCTAAACTTTGGGGAGCTGAAGCATGGTGAGCTAGGAATATAAGGATGTGCGGATTTTTGTGAATTGTGTGGAGGGAGGACAGTTGTTTCCATAAAATCTTGACTTGATGTAGCGGTGATGAACACTTTAATGAAGCCATTGCAATCATCTAATCTGGGAAACCAATAAGGATCTGAGTGTTGTTAAAGCATGCTCAAAGTATTCATTGTGAATAAATGTTTAACATGTAGTTTTGATGGAGGTGGCAAAATATGGAAAGAAATTAGAATGATGCAATGCTATTGTAGACTCTCTTACTTAATACACTGCTCTCAATGATAATGTTGATTCCTTAAACAATGTTTTATGCATCTTTACTATTCAAGGAGATTGACCATACATTTTTGTGTTCCCGTCCTGTCCTTATTTGAAATGATGGATTGTTCTCTTCATCAGTGCCTGGCATCGACCTAGACTCCTGGCCATACGCAGGTTCCTGTATTTTTGCGGTTCTTTAACTCATGCTCATAGTCGACAAGTTTTGAACACAGCCTTAATGTCATGTTAAGTCTAGTGGTCAACCCTGTCGAATATTTACTTGGAGTGCCTAGAATATGTCAGCAGTCTCCCTTTGTTGTAGGAGAAACCTGTGAGATCGTGCATGGATTTCATGTATATACAGAGAGAGAGAGAGAGAGAGAGAGAGAGAGAGAGAGAGAGAGAGAGAGAGAGAGAGAGAGAGAGAGAGAGAGAGAGAGAGAGAGAGAGAGAGAGAGAGAGAGAGAGAGAGAGA